>VZRN01004661.1:50224-215692 GCA_013397935.1 Dasyornis broadbenti | reverse complement strand
AAAAAAAAAAAAAAAGGCACACACTGAACTTGATACAAAACCTCCAGAGTCAATGGAAGTGCTCTGTACATCATGCTGCAGATATCAAAACCTGTTGTAAGGATCTGTTTCACAATTTCTCAGAGTCACAGAATCATAGAAAGGATTGAGTTGGAAGGGACCTTAAGGACCATCTGGTTCCACCCTCCCACCGTGCACAGGGGTGTCACACACTAGATTTGTAGCTCATCAACTCATTGGACCAACTTACAAGAACAGCACTGCCCAAGGAGGCAAGCATCATAGAACTAAAAATAAAATGGGATATTATAAGCAAACACAATTTTCATTCTGTTTCTTGCTTTATTAACATTGCATTAAAAATGAATTTCATGAACATTTTATAACATTCATTACTGAAAGGTATCAGTGGTACCCATTCCAGTTACAGCCCACAATCAGTTAAACTTATATTAAATAAATTCGAAATATTAGAAAACGATGTGAGTATCCACTGTAAAATACATATATTGAAGGAAGAAGGGATAATTCAAACTAGATTCTTAAATAATCATTAAGATTTGTCACTAAAAACATGTTTTGCTACCCAGCATATTTAATTTTACTAACTCTTCTTGGTTTTAATGAGCTTTCATAAGAGCATAGGGAAACTGAAGTGTCACAATTTAGAGACATTTTTATTTTTTTGCTTGTGTGGTTGAAGTCCCTATTCTCAGCAGTGCTTTTGCTCTTGTATTTTTATATTTCCTGAATTCTTCATCCTTTTAAAAGTAATCCGTTTCTTTATCACCCCTTTTGGAGCTCAGGCATGCTGCAGACAGTTGAGTGATGAAGATGACGTGGATTGGAGGTGTTTAGCTTTGTAATTTCATCCTTGAATTTTGTGATTACTAACAGGACAACTTTTTTAATTTGCTCTTTTGTCTCGATTCCCCTGGCTGACAATCTGCTCTGTGAGCTAGGCTTTTTAATCAATCACCTAGATAATCAAATGTCACTGGCTATCTGCTCCGTGTAATTACTTTTGCAATTAAAAATCAACCTCAAGTTGCCTCATCTAATTAGAGGGATGGGCAGATTTTCATCGAGATTGATTTTTTAATAAATATTGACTTAAAATGCCATAATCTCATCATATTCTTTCATTTTCTTTGTACCAAAAATCAAACAAATGGAAGAATTAACAAGCAGAAAGATTCATAGGACTTCAAAGGCTTTTGCTAGTTGAGACATACAAAATTGTGCTATACAGAAGCCTAGCTTATCTCAGTCTAATAACACTCAAAAGCTCCTACCTTTTATTAGAAAAAGAACAAAGCAGTTGCACCATTATATATTTCACTTTCTGAAGTAGTCCAAATTAAATGAATAAACTCTATACTTATAATTATCTGGCATGCATATGACAAAAAATATTGCATAGGTTTTACTGAATTACCACATATTTGAAGTGTCATTCACTTCAAATAAATAATAATATTGAGAATTCCTGTTTCTCCAACACCTACCAGGATGGGTTTGTTTTTTTTTTTTTTCCCTAAAGAGCAGTTAATTTAAGGATGCTTTTTATCCTTTTGCCTCAATAAGACAAACACTACAACATACACTATTTTAATGATCAGCAGGAAAATTAGGTTTGTGGCAAATAGCTGTGTAGAAAAGTAGAAGCAATACCCTAGAAAAAGCTGAAAGATCCTACTTTTATATGTAGTAAAGAAGAATATTTTTGAATCTATTAAAATATTGATAGAATAGCAAACCAGCCTGGAAGATATCATCAGGAATAAAGCCTAGCTTCCTTTTCTTATTTCTGACATAGACTTGTTCTCTGTCTGACCTTGAACGCTATGAACTCATTGAACCTCTAGAGGATGTTTCAGTGGCAGCAGTAGCAGGTCTTGGTAGTGCCAAGACCAACGCTGCACTTGGTGAAACACAAGTCCTTGTGCCGGCAGGAGCCGTAAGCTCCCTGGGGCTCCTGAGCTGATAGAGCAGCACATCTCCTTTCCTGCAGCTGCAGAGCCATGCTAGGCAGGAGGGACAGTTTCCCACTTCCTTCCCACCCCCTGTGGCAACTGTTAGTACTTGGGGCAGACCCTTTTGTCAAAGGGATGCAGAAATTTTGCCTGCCTTGTTATCACTGTGCTTGGTGTTGCTTTTTGACACTTCTCTGGAACCCGCCCAACCTTGTTTAAGTATACAAAGATACAGATGGCAAGACAAAACTGCGCAGTGACTCATCCATGAACACAGGAGAAAATTTGTGTCTGTCAACAGTAGATGAATGTTCCATCTTATTTGCTAAAAGAAGCCAGTTTGCTTAACAGATGTTGATGACCCCAAGACAAGCTCTTTAAAGTATATACGTAGCTCAGTCATCCAGACCTCTACAAAGCAGTTATTACCGTTTTAAATGAATGAGCAAACTCTGAATGTGCTATCCTATCCCGATTATAATGATGGAACAGGATATCACAATTACAGCTGTTGGAGGGGCATGCTCTGCTATACACTGCAGTCAGGTCCAGAATATGGTATTTGCACTGGAAACATTAGCAACTAGAGTGCTTCACAATAGCTGTTGAGATATGCATTAAAGTCTGATTGCTACCAATAAGAATATATAATTTCAACAGTCATACAAGGTATTTTTCACTGTAGTACAGGGGCCTGAACTACAATACTTTTCTCAAATGAAACACTCAGATCCTTATTCCCTCCTGTTGTGGGTGGGCTACTGTAAACCAAGAGAACAACAACCACCAGATTCTGAAGGGGATGAAGTGAGAGGAAAGAATATAATCCAGTCCCTGTTAGTTTAACTACATGAAGTCCCTATTACAGCAGTGCTACCGGTCTGGTAACAATATCACAAGCACTTTACAGTGAATAACAATGCTGTGGTTGTGTCAAGCAAAACAACACTGGCACCTATGCTGCCCATACATTGCCAATACATTTACTTTGGCTGCAAAACAAAAATGAAAGTAATTACATCTGGGGAAAAAATAACTCTACTCAATGTCCTGAATCATGGTATGCTGAGCATGTGCTAGCCAAACCAGCTCCCTCTCAGTGGTCTGGAATCTTTGCACTGGACCAGCCTCCTTGACATCATTTCCCAGCCCTTCTGTCCAGAGCTCAATTTCTGTCCCTGCAGTGACCAGGGAAAAACAGATGTACGTGGCACCTCTTGTCTCTTCACCAGTCATTGACTGTCACCCTGCAGAGGCCCAAGGAAGAGGCTAGAATAGGCTGCAGACAGGGGAAGAGAAGTTTCAGGAGATCTCCAAGCCATTTGGTTCTCTGTTTATTTGGGGAAAGGAATGCAGATACTAATCAGGCTCTCGGGTTCAGCAGCAGATGTGAAAGTTGCATGCAAATATGCCTTCTCTCCCCTTTGCTAGTGGTATACATCTTCCACACAAAGGCCATCCATATTTACAAAGACTGCTTTAGGCCTGGAATTTACATCCTCAGAAAGGATGGGCTGATAACAGCTGTGCACTCCTGATGGGAGGTGCTTCAGGACATGAGCCTCACACACCATTTCAGGTCTCAAACCAACTGGCTTCTAATTAATGTTTTTCAACGAGGGGAATCTTGCTAACATCTTTCATTTCAGTTTAAAAACAGAATCAAACCCCAAAACAACTGCAGTTTCACACATGTCCACTGACTCCCTTGCTCTTGTGGAAGCTATGCAGATCTGACCAAAACCACGTGAACATCTGAGGTTCTGACCACGTGCAAAACATGCAGGAAGGACCTAATCAGAAGAAAACATTTCAGCCAGAAAAACAAGACTTACGGAACCAAGATAAATGCAATTCCCTGGAAGACTTGTCAAGCGCCTTCTCTTGTGTATCAACATTCTGTCCTTTCACAAAAGTCTCCAGGTATAAAAAGTAGAGTTAAGGGACAGGTTAAGTCCCTTTTCTAGGGTGGCTCAGACTTTTAGGTTCAAGGGTTCCATTTATATCTAAATGCCTAAGTGTGTAAACTTTCTGAAAATAGATCTGCAGATAAGAACACCCAACCCTATCAGACGTGACCAAGTCGGCTTTTAAACTGAAGCTCCAGCTAAACCTACAGGTAAGAAGTTGCATCTTTAGGTAATTTGTCCAGACAGCAACAACTTTACTGCAATTATACACACCTCTATCCTGGCACAGCATTCCCACACACTGTGCAGACATGCTTTGCTGTTAGCCAGTATGCATTTAATAGCCTCACCTTGAAAGTAAATTCTATGGCATCTCTTAAATGTGTACAGAAGTAACTCAGATGGCTCTTCTGGAATTAATTCACTAGAATTTGCCTAATGATTTGAAAAGATTCTTTAGAACAAAGATATAAAAGAGTTGCCAGTATTGATTTTTATCTCCAGTAACGAAGTCCTTGACAAGTTCTTAGCAGTATACCTTCTTCTTGGTATACTTTATAGCATTCAGTGTCTCAATAAAATCATTATTATAATGTGTTATGTAAAGTACTTACTCTTCTTGCATTTGGCAATAATGCTATAATTTTCCTCAACAAGACAGCCTTCTAATGTAATAAATTTATGGAAAAATAGAACAGGAAGATTAAGAATTGTTTTACACTCTGTGGCATAAGATTCCTAGTTATATTAACATTTTGAGAAGGATTTATTTGGAGATTGAGGATTAATTCCCATGAAATCATTATACAAATTTCAAAATGTCAACTACTTTGATAGAGCTTATGATTTTATCTTCTTATTTTGACAGGCAACTGTGTAAAACAACTTCTGTATAGAAGAAGCACAGGAATAAAGCAAGGGTAGGATAAATAAAGACAGAATGATCCTCACAGGTTTTCCGATCAGCTGTCTTTTTATTCTGATTACTTGTAGGACAGAGCAGTAATAGACATTTTCCTTTGCACAAAATAATAAGAGCAGTACTTATCGCTTGTTGCCTACAGCTAGTGGCAAAAGGAAATTAGAAAAGTCCAATGAAGCTGAGTAGTAATTAATCATCATACAGTGGGGCCTGTCAAATCAGAGGGGTCTTTCCAGCTGATAATGCTGCCCAGCACAATTCAGAGTGATAGAAATTAGAATTCTTTTTCCTCTGGCAAAGCCCAAAAATACTAGAGTTAGCACAAATGTGGCCAACTGCTCACTTCAATGACTGCCTGACCCATTTATAGCCGATATCTGCATCGAGTTTAGCTCAACACATATTTGAAGGAACACCACTCATTTCTCACAGCAAAAAATAAGAGTATCATTCACAACTACTATGCCTATAGTGGTAAAACAGCACTAAACTGCTGTTTGGTTTTTTGGTGTTTTTTTTTTTTTTAATGTAAACATTTAAATCTTGGCTGAAAGAGACAGGGAAAAAAAAAAAATCTTTTATTCAGAGTGAACTTACTGCTTTTCTCCAGTTCACAAGAAGGAAATGACAAAGCTCATACAGACAACTCAGACTCTGTTCAGGTGAAATAAATAAAAGGGTCAGGAGTGCTCCCCTCCTCTCACTGATTGTCTGCCTCAGCACAGCTTGGGAGCAACATGGTCTTTANTATAGGTGTAAAACAGCACTAAACTGCTTTTTGTTTTTTTGGTTTTTTTTTTTTTTTTTAATGTAAACATTTAAATCTTGGCTGAAAGAGACAGGGAAAAAAAAAAAATCTTTTATTCAGAGTGAACTTACTGCTTTTCTCCAGTTCACAAGAAGGAAATGACAAAGCTCATACAGACAACTCAGACTCTGTTCAGGTGAAATAAATAAAAGGGTCAGGAGTGCTCCCCTCCTCTCACTGATTGTCTGCCTCAGCACAGCTTGGGAGCAACATGGTCTTTAGGGGGATCAGGGCATATTTTTGCCCAATGCAGCCAAAATAGTTTTGCTGCTGACTTTGACAGACACATTGTTAAGTCCTGATGAGACGAGGGCCTGACCTGGAGCTGCCCAGGCACGGATGGGACTGAGCAGAGAGCTGGGAGGTGCCGCCGTGGAGCCCTGGCTCTGTGGAAGCCCACGGGAAAAGAAACCCAAAGAAAGGCCTCCAGGAATGAAAGGCCAAAGAAAGTGAACAAAACTTGGTCACAAAAAGTTAAGACCCAAATATTTCTGCTGTGGCTCTCTTAAAACCAAGCAAATTCATGTTAAATAAATCTAAGGCAGGGTAGATGACAAGGGCTGTCCACTCAAGCAAGAGTCCACCTCTTACATTGCTCATGAGCCAGCTGCCATAAAAATACCAGGATAACACAGTGGCAGAAGCCAGCAGGCTTTCTTAGCTAAAACTGTGCCTTATGCTGCTATAGCAAGAGCAGGGAAAAAAAGTTTTATGTTCACACAAAGGAGGGCCCAATATATTAGGGTTTGCATTTGAATAATATGGCTGTATTTCTTCTTTTTCTTCGTGGAAGGAAGGGATTCCATATTGTCAAGGAAAGTGTGCATGCATGGGTACCTCTCTGACAAACCGTCTTTGTGAACAGAAAGGCTCTATAAATCTGATTCTGTGTATCTCAACTTTGAGGGAGTAGAGGAGAGCACAGTGTGCGCAGATAACAAAATTAACATCTGAAAAACACTTTGTTTTCCTTTCATCTGAGGTATAACACAGATTCATTAGGAGATCTGCATGCTTCTGTACCTTTCCCCTTAATATTAGAATGAATGAGTGCTATTTACATATGTCATTAGTGGGAAAATCCCCCACAGAGGAGCGTACTGAATCCTAATTTGCACTGAATAAAATGTTTTATGATGTAAGACTGTCAGGCACCCCTGGTCGGTGCAAATGAATGTTTAATCATCACAAAGACTTAGACATGACATAGTGCAAAATACGTCAGGCAGAATCACAGCCAATGTGAACTTCCAATGCTCAATGACTCTTTGATCAGCATAATCAAAATGCATCTCAGCAACTGAAATGTTGCAAAAGTAACAAAATGCTGTCTTGTGATCACAGAAATTAAACTTATTTCAAACAGTAACACTTAGGGAGAGCATGCATGACTTGGTGAATAAATGCAACAAGTCTGGAGGCAATAATGGCAGCATTTCACATCTTCCCACTGGGATTAAATGGACCGTGTCCCACCATGTGGGTGGGGATTTATAAAGAGAGCTACAAACCCTTGAGAGACAGGACCCCCATCCAATCCTTTTCCTAAAGGTTTGCCATCATTGGAACTACAGACCTGCTGGTACAACCATGCGTTAAGTAATCGAAACAGCAACATCAGCTCAGCACACTCTTGACTAATACTCTTGATGATAATTTTTCCCCTCGGTATTTTGCTTCTGTATACATAGAGCTATTATGGGGTCCCTCCTGTGACCCTCATCAAATTCTGTGACCTGTGTAATACAGGAAATCAGGCTACAGGGCTTACAGTTGCGGTTGACACATAAATAGCAGAATCCCCTTACACGGCAGATAGCAGCCATGCTATGTCATCAACAATAGCCTTGACAACAGATAAATCTAACACAAAAACATTAATTTTCCTACGAAAAATTCATTATAGAGGGAAATAAGCAAAGAAAGCTGTGACAGATCTTTTATCTTCCTTACAGAGAAAGCTTTGTGATACCAATGGATCATTAAAAGAACCCCCAAAACAACCAAAAACTCAACAACAAAATAATCAGTGAAATACTTTTCTTTTATGGAGACTTCATTCAAAACGTTCCGGTTTCTTTATTTTTTTCAACTGTTTGTGATTCTGTGTAATCTGAAGTAAATTACCAAGCTCTTGTTGGTTCAATTGGTACCAGATCAAGACTATTATTCAAAATTTACCCCTGTGAAAAAATCCAGGCCCATCTATCACAGAGGTGGTCATCCTCAGATGTCAGAGTCAGCAGCATAGGATGACCTTCATTCCATCTGAACTCCCAGATACTGATTTTTGTCTTTGAATAATACAAATTTTCAATATTGAAACAACTAGCTCAGATTTCATTATTTACACAAATCTGGGAAATAACCACACTCTGACTTTCATATGCAAGGCATTGGAGTAAAAAGTTGCAGAAATAGATTAGTGTTTTTACACAAGGCACACAAAAATTCCTCAATCAATAAAAGATGAGGAAAGAAGACCTCAGCCATTATTCATTAATTGCATAGATGTTAAAAAAAATCTGAAAGGCACAGCAGAATGTCTTTATGAAAGAAACAACAGAGCGTTTCCAGAAAAGTCTTGGAAGGGAAAAACATTTAAACAGCCTAAGAATTTGAATAAGGATGTGAGAAGTTTTTTAGGCCACCAGAAGATAAACTGCATATAAATCAAGCATATTCAGTCTTTCCCCCGCTCTTCCTAAATTAAGTATGCACTTAAATCCCACCAACTCCAGGGAATGCATTTCCAAGGCAGGGCTCTATAGAAATAGGTGCCCTAGACTGATAATACAACATACTCATAAGTTACATACTGGCTTAGCTGTGAAGCAAAGTAGACTTCATGCTGCTCTTGACCATTCTGTCACTGTAAGTATTCATGTATTTAAAATCAAGCACACACAAGCATTTTGCTGAACTGGAGCTTTACAGCAACTTAGGATCAAAGTTTGAGTGTCATGGCTTCTCTTCCGGAGGGCAATAGCTTAAAATACTTGCAGTTTAATGCTAAGAAAATGTAATGGAATCCTGCTAGGGTAAATAGATCCCCTCAGCCCTCAGAAAATGTAAGGTTTGACTGCTGCCTTGTCCTTCACATGTCTCCAAACTCCCTCCATTCCTTTCTTTGTAAAGTCCCACAAAAGCTTTACTGTGGTGGTTAGGATGACACAGACAGGACAGGGAGACCTTTTGCTCACAACAAATCCATCCCAAAGAATTCCCTCTCCTTGTGGATAAAATGTGAGAAGCTGTTATCCTTCATTACTGTCTCCTAGTCTGATGCTACTGAACTGGGTATTCAGGAACCAGCGCTCAAAGCAGCAGCCAGTGCACTGTCACTGCAAGACACAGACAGAAGAACCTGATAGTCTCCTGCCCAGAGTCTGCCCAAGGAAGAAACTCATTTGTGAGGGCAACATCGCAGGAAAGGCAGCTTTTTCCCTGTTCAAACATACTATTTGAGCTTTTATTTCCACACTGTTTCAAGCAATATGGCATGCAGACAAGAGATCCTTATTAAACATCTATGGAAGTCAAAATCTCATAAATATTAGGTGACCTGTTACTGCCTTACACCGATCCTTTCCAGGTGTCACACAAAAATCAGCAACTCAAACTTCCCGTTTTAACAATATTACTCAGTCCACCAAGCCTAGCTGGCTAAAATGAAAAGTGAGAGAGAGAGACAGGCTGAAAAAGGCAAGAAGGAAGTAAAACAAAACACAATTTTTTTTTTTTTTCATTAGGAAGCCATATAATGTTAAAGTAGGCAGCATCTGAAAGCATACATTTATAATGATCCAGTCTATGTGAATACCATCTTTCCTTCAGGATACTGTTAGCCAGTTCTCTTGTATTCAACCCTACATTTACATATAGATTGAACCTTTCTAGAAAGCAATTTTACGCATTTTGTCTTAATATTTTTCTCATTAACATTGCACATAGATTAGGCTTCTTGAGAAGGATGAGACATACCTGGATATCATTGGCACAGTTTCTAGAGATCATGTTTGCTTTTGAAGAAAAATATGCAATAAAAGACTAATAAACACAAGGCTGGTCACAAGTGAATTTTCAAGAATCAGATAAAAAAAATTACAGAAATTGCTCTGGTGCTCTTAAAACAAACACTTCCTTAATTAACTCCTCTGGTGGGAAGTAACAATAGAAGAAAAACAGCAGCAAAATTGCCTGTAAAACAAACTTCTCTCACAGGGCTTAGTACTTAAGCGAGGATCATTAGTCCTAATCAATCAGAGCATTTAATCATATGCTTAAGTTTAGGCTTACAGATAAGCATATGTATAGTCAGATAAGACTAGATATTGTGCTGAACTGGGGCTGAAGTACTCAGCATCCAGCAGGATTACCCTGCACTGCTGAAATCTAAATTTTCTTCATGTCTTATTTGCAGACTGGGTGTAGGATTCAAATTAGAGGAAGGATTAAGGAAAAAAAGTCCTCATGATAGCAGGGCCAGGCTAAGCAAACATTTCATATACACACCAGGAGAAAGATGAAAGGAAAGCAGCTGCCCTTCCACGGTCAAAAATTCTTATCTGTTGACTGAACCTTTGCTGGTTTGAGAAAGCACAAGTGGTCTGCACGGGCGGAAGGTTCAAAGCAATTTTTTTAATAGATAATGCAATCAAAAGTCTGTCTGTCGAAATATTTAGAGGAACAAGATATCGCTTTAACCCCTCTACACCTGAGACCTTTGTCAAAGACTTTAAGAAGTGCCTTACACTTGTTTATATTTTTTATCTTTATTAGGCTTCTGCATTTTTCAAAGATTAATGTTTTGTGAGCTCCTTTGAGCAAAAGATATATTCTGTAACTTTTAGCCAGTACTTCTCTATTGCCTCCAACAAAGGAGTTGAATATGAAAGCATGCTACCAAATTAAAAATCAGCATGCAAACCACAAGTCAGCTCTGGTTGTTGTAGAGGAACATGCAATTCTGTTTGCCAATGGCTGGTGCCCATTCAAAACAAAAAATTAATTAACCCAGGCAATTTACTAGAGATAAAGTAAAATGTTCAACACCTTTAAATGCCAATTTAAGAGTGGAAAATAGTGTGTTTCTGTGCAGTCTGGTATAATTATCCCAATATTTACATCTGCTGAGAAAGAATAGTATAGAAGCAAACAAGAACTCCATAGAAGAATTTCTGTCTACAAATTTTGACATTTTGCAAGAGTAGGTGGTTTTTGAGATTAAATTATGCAGAACAGCATCTTGCAAGTTCCCAGGATAAAAACCAATGAAATAGGATTAATATCTTCTATGTAGACTTATAGCAGGGGAATCTGGGTATAGGAGAATAGTCAACTGCCATCTCTTTAGCCTTATATTTGCAGCACTGGAAGGGTTCCAGAAAAAATAAATTCAGTTCCTGGGTTTGCCACTTTGGCTCCCTACTTACAAGCAGGGGCAGTGCTGCATGTCTTTCCTGAGAAGTGGCTCAAGTGACAAAGAGCAGTAAATGTTATTATTCTATTCCAGCTCTACCACTGCCTCTCATTCATTAACTGCTCCTGTTATTGACTGTCATCCTACTATTTTTCGCCTTTATCCAAACATACTCCAAATACACTGGTCACACTGTATATGCTACTTTCTACCTGAGAGGCCATGCTTTGCTTTTTGTTTCTAATTAATCAATACACAGATGTATTTGTTGTCACTGATCCACTCAATACATTCAACATATCTGCCCGAGTTTTCTAAGCTATTTGCAGCAAAAGTAACTAATCTTTTACCATAGCTCATAATCTTTTAGAAGGAAGTGATGTCATACCAGTTATCCTTCTGCCTTTTGTAATGTTCTTGCTGGCTCAAAATTTATAGCTTCTCAGTGCTTTATATCTTCCCTCCTGAAGCCAAAATTTGCTCTGCTATAAGCAAGTATAGCTCCCCCGAATCCATTTATGCCAAGACTAAGTTTAGCCCCTATGCCAATAAAATTTCCATTTGTATTAAAATTGTCTACTGCTTTGGAAAGACATGTGAGTTGGAATTACTTAGATTTCTGTGGGTATTTCTTCTCTGATTGGGTCCTCAGGCCAGATTCATCCAGACGCCAATATAGTCAGGATCAAGTAGTTTGTGCATTTACTATCTGTGGCTGTGGACTTAGCCAAAAGGGCTTCAAAAGCTTCTTAGGCGCTGGAGAATGGCTGAGGCTATTTTCAGGCAACTGGTGTGGCCACAGTGGTGCACAGAACAAGTCAGAGGGTGCTGTGGCACCAAGAGCATTTCTCCCTGAGGCCCCTGGGCGGTGTCACCTTGCTGATGGCCCTTACACAATGGCTGTGCCTCCCTCAGGAGCCAAGCAGAGCAGGGCTGACTTTACCCCTTACATCAGAGGATGACAAAGAAATCCCAAGGAAAAACGTTTTATTATTTCACCAGTTTTAGTAGCCTGCTCAGTGCTAGGCAAGGCTAATTTATTTAGAAGCTGGGGAACAGCTGACAACTTTCTAAAGGCTTCTTCATGCATCTCTCGCTCTCGTCCCGGTATTACCCAGTCTGACCCAAGGCAGAGCCAGTCTGGAGGCAAGTCCTTTGAAATGAAACCTCCTTTCTTGAAGACAGATTAGGTAGCAAGAGCACATGCAGATGTGTCTCCGTGCTTCACCAAACCTACTGCTCATTTGTCTCACTGCAAGGACTCATCTTGGTGGCAGGATTAATGTCAGTTAGTCCCAGCCAGAATTTTTAATTTTAGTCATTTTATTCAAAACCAAGAAGCTTTCTGCTGTCCCCTGCCGCCCACTGTGGGAGAACTGTTAACCACCACATTTACTTTTTTATAAGCTGGATCTGGATTCTGCAGCAGCAAACCAGAGGGCCAGAGCAGTGTTGCTGCTGGTGCTGTTGCTGTGAAGCACAAGCTGGAATTGTGGGGAAAAAAAGGGGAAGAGAAGGAACAGGAAGGTGAAGTTTATAGTTCAGCAGCAACCACAGGAAAAAGTTAGTGTGACAGATTTATAGATTTAATGAAAAAGAGACTATGAAACAGTAAAAAAATACAGCAAAATAGACAGGTATGTAGGATTTTTTTCCTTTAGGTTTAACAAAATGCTTAGACTAACATGATTCTTTTGTTAAACTAGATAATATTTTTGAGAAACAGCATTACAAAAGGTTAAACATAGAACAGATGTAAGTTATAAAATACAAGCCGATCAAAGCTCAGATTTTGAGACAGATATGTTACCAAATGATGATAAATCAGTCCCACTAGATTTGTAAGAAGCAGACAAATGTAACTACGCAAGAGTGAAAGTCAAGAGCTGAAAATAGGAAAGAGGAAAAAAAGAGTGGAAGCAAATGTTTAAATTAATTCTAGACAACTTGTACAGAACATCAACTGACTATATTCCACAAAAAGGGAGTAATATCTACTGACACGTACCCAATTAAATTTCAAAATAGGACTCAAATGCTTTAAACTCTTAATATTGGCTTAATGTATACAACATTCTATTCATTTCCCATTTAGTAGCTTCTCTTCTCAAAAGTTTTCAGATTTCAAGATCTGTACTGCCATGATCAAAGCTATAAAAGAGGTAGAAAATGTTATAAAAGCATGCACTAGAAAGCTGAAGCCATCTTTAGTTACCTTACCTATATACTTATTTTTTTAAAGAAAGAAAACAAAAAGTTATTAACACATCTAAGTTAGGACAAAATATATAGACAGACAGACATTTGAATGAAAGCTGAAGTTTCAATTTCTTTCCCTTTTGTAGGTAAATAAATAAAGCACAGTGAGAAACACACTATTTACCAAGACCTAAGTGAAACAGAAAACATTTGAAAGACCAAGAAAAAGGAGGTAATTGTTAGGACTGTCAGCAGGGGACCGCTGTGATAATTTGATCTGAACTCTGCTAACAAATCACTGCACCATTCTTTTTACTTTAGTATCTGTTTATGCTTCTACAAATTGAAACCCCACTGGCAATGCACTGAAGAACAGAGCTCAGCACAATAACACATCAGCCTGGCGATTAGTTCAAGGTGGGGAAGGATTAGTTGACCATCCCAAACCTACAGTCCTCCTCGATATTTTGTCTTTCCCTGCTGAGGTAAAAGGGTGCAGACATATGTAAGTAATAAACTAACAGGCTTCCATCTACTTGAGGCTGAGTGGAAGGAATGCAGAACAAAACTATAAAAAAAATAATAGACAAAGGGGTAGTGAAGACTTGGGGGAACTCAATACCACATCTGCTAAGCTACGCTGGGATGTAGCACCAGGATGCCCATAAGTTTTTAAAGATATAACTATACATACCTTTTTGTGATCTCGCAGCACACTGTTATGGCCTGAGCATGCCAACATTTAGAACTGACACCAGATCAAAAGGCTGATAAATGAGAGGAAAGGGGATGTTTGACCCACTAAACCATATTCTACAAGAATTCGAGGCTTTTTAAAGCAATAAAAAAAGTAATACATTACTGCATCTTGAATATATTGTGACATCCTTTTCTAAGAAAAACCCCTAATATCTAGGTTCATTATATGCTTTTGCACACATATATGCACAGACATAGGTATGAATATATATGTTCATGTTTATTGAGGTGAACATATTTTACATTATATCAAGCTTCTGAAAACTAAATTTCTGATGAAATTTATATTCAAATGATTTGGAAATTAACTTAATTTGGGTTGTAGTTATTCATGGGTCCAATTTATTACTAGTGAAAAGTGTAACAAGCAACAAAAAAGGAGGGAAATCGAGCACGGAATTTGTAGATAAATAAACAAAAATAGGTTGGCTTTTCTAATTTAGCTAGCCTGTGATATGCACTAAATTTCTGCAATAGCTGAATTCAACATGAATTTTGTGATCTAAACAAAACCAATGTGAGTTTTGTTCATTTATCTCACCTGAGTCAGAGTGCCAGCAGTACCACCAGTCTTGTCATGTCATCAAGCTTCCAGAAAAGAGCTTTGACCTCAAATGCACAACTACAGGCTATAAGCAGCAAGAACCATTACTACACATCCAAACCCAGTAGTTTTGAAATTTGTATTTAATGAAGAATGTACCAATACCAAACACTACACATTCAAAAACTGCCCATATTCTGGAATATTTCTCCTCAGTATCACATTAGGGATTTGTATTTCCTGTTTTCACAGGAACAGATACATCCGAACCCCTAAGAATTGTGCTCTGCTGTGATCTACCACGAATATGGGATGAGGAGCCACCAGGTTCCGAATGGTGTGCAGGGAAGCATGCAGTGCCACCAGCGATATCAGAGTCACCGTGCCTCAGTGACAGCCCCTCTGCAGATTCCCCAGTATGCACGAAATCACACCTTTTCTGCTGACAGTGCTTATATCTCTCTTTCTCATGCCACTGAGCAGTTTGGAAGGGGAGCGTAGAGTGGAAGTGGCTTTCTCATGCCCAGTCCCTCTCAGTGACTTTGAGGGAGTGTGTACTCTCCAGAGGAGGAATTTAGTATCAGCAGTTCCTGTGCTAATCTCTTCTAAGAGCTTTAGGTACTCAGCACTTTTGGAAATCAAGTTAATAACTATTAATGACTTAGAAGGATGAAAACTGAGTCTTCATGGTACTCCTTATTCAAGCATTTTTCACATCAAATTCTAGTGGAAATTCAGCTTTGTTAAGTGAGAGGATTGCTGAAAAGGATCCAACATAAAAAACCCCAGACCAACGCAATTAAATTAAATTTGGATGTAAAAGTGATGAGATGTTCTGATTCTCCTGAGGATTCAGAAACATTCTCCTCACAAATAAGAGTTGTATAAATGTATTAGGGCATGAGGAGCAGCCTATAAAAAGGTAAAATGATACTTGAGAAGGCTGAGAAGCTATTTACCTCTTAAGTCCATCTGTAAGGAAGAAACAACTGATGTCCTTAGCTTCCAATACTCATTGATTGCATTGTCTAATATCAGGATATTGGCACTTTTAAAAATTAAGTAGCTCAGATGAGAGTTACCGTATTGCAGAAATCGCCTCAAGCTGACCACCTCCATATTTCTCCAGCTTCCAGGCCACTGCAGCTACTTTGCTAGTGATGCCCAGGTTTGTCTGGTTTAAAATGTAGAGTGAGGGTGTCTATGTAATCACAAGGTTGTACCCACCAGCCTGTACATCACAGTGTAAGAAATGCATCATCAGCATGTGACACTCTGTGTCTGCCATGCAGCCAGGGGTGTTCCCTGCTTTGGAATGCTCTTTTCCATCTTGAGCTGTTCTCCTTCCCGGTTCAGTCCCACATGCCAGCCAGGACGGATGCTGCAGCATAGGCAAGTAGCTGGTGATGTCTGGGAGCGGTGAAGGCAAGCAGGCATGTCAAAAGAAACACTCAGAATCAATTTTTAGAAGTAGGTAAAAATAGTGTTTTTTGATTCTCTACAAAAAAGAGTAGGCAGGAGAGAAGTGTCTTTGTAGACAGATCTGGGTAAATTTGCATCTTGTCAGATGCACAAAACAATTAGTTGAAAAAGCGCAGAGAACACCTACAGATTGTAGGCTATGTTATGTCTACACCTGCAGAACAAAGATCAAAGCAGTCAATAGTAAACTTCAGAAGACCTGAGGAATTATTTTGCTACAATTCAACTTTTTTCCATCAAACCGTCCCCCAAACCATCAATAAATGCTAGGAGTCACCTGCTTATATCAAAGGAGTAGGGCCAAGCACTGAAGCCAGCATTCTACCACAACTACAAATATATCAGCTGTCAGAGTAAATTAATCTGTAGTACAAACATAGCAGCACCTATATAAAGCTTTGTATTTTAACAAACATGAAAAGGGAATCACTGCCAGAAATGTTAATACAAGTGAATTCTGAGCAAACAGGTTATTTATTCTGTTGGTACCAGAAACCTTTCTATCAAATAAGTAAATGACATAGTTAGAGACACTCTTTCTTCTTTGGGGACACTTGATTTTGTTTATTTTTAAGGAGACAGAGCAGTCTTTATTATTTTTCATTTTAAAACTCTCTTTTTGTTGTCTATTTTGTTTAGCTGCCAGATTTTAATTTCTTGGTTTTAACAAAGATTTTTTTTTTTTCATTAAGAGCACTGAAGTTGCCACATACAAATAAAATTAATCTTATTGATTACTGGGCTTTTCATGGCAAAAATGCATCTCTGAAAGTGATAAGATGCAGGAAATAGAGGGACAGACCTGCTGTGGTGAGTTTTCTGCCTGCAGTAAGAAAACAATGCAGCCAAACTTTGACGAAGTCTATTGTCCTCACCGTCTGGAGTACACCAACATGATGGACAGACTGCTCACCCCAGCCACCTCTGGGGACAGATGGCTTCGTTCTGGACCCAGCAGAATGTCCATAAAATTAACATTGACTACATGTTGCTTGGTAAACAAATGCAGTTTGATTGATGAAGGAAAACTGCAAGAAATCCTATGAAATACTCTTTCAAAGTCAGAAAAGCCTCTGTATTTTCCACTTCCAACCCACCAGTCTAGAGCAGCCAAGTGCTTTAATAAACATATTTTAATGCAATCTTAAGTGACTTGGTTACATTAAAATCCAGTTATTGCACAACAGAGTTGTTGTATTCCAAGGGAATACAGTTGAGATTTTAACTGATGTGAAAACACACAGATTTTGTTTAATAGCCTCTTAATCCTGCCAATTTTACTAACAAGATTACTGTCTAAAAGGCAGCTAAATAAACTGTGCTGTTGACACTTTAAACAAAACAAAAAACACATCCACCCACCGCCTGAAAAGCACGATTTCTCCTGAAACATTCTTTTCCTCTAGTATGGCCCCAATCCAGCAATGGGACTACTTATGTGCTTAAAGTTAATCGAGTGCTTAAGTGCTTTGCTGGACTGAAGCCGGCAATAACATAAATCTGAGCAGACAAATTATCATCATGCATAAGAAACTTGCAACAAAATGAAAATAATTAAACAACTGAAACTGTTTGTAGAGATACTTAAGTGCTGCATGATGATGTAAAGTATGTCTGCGTTTTGCACCTCCCAGTTTTGCCATTTTATTTCTGAAGAACGCATCCTTCTCACTGTCCTGACTGCCCGCATCTGAACTTTCAGCTACAATCTTAGAAAGGAAGGGAACCCTTCTGCCAGCTCTGTATCCTGATACTTATCGAAATCTAACTGGATAGACACCAAATATTACTGGGCTAAAGGATGAGTCTGTGGGAAAATGATTTGCAACAGTAGGTTTTCACCACAGAGTGAGTAGCATTGGATAGTAGAAGGAAATTATGAAAGAAAGTGAAATGGGAAATTAAAATATCAAAGTAAGGGGGAAATGGGATTTAATGGAGCATTTTTTACAATCATCTTTTGAGTATTATCTGAAAATATTTGGACTTCCTTCCCCCCATCAGCCAGGCCTCCTCTTGAGCCTTAATTTTCATTTAGTTTTTATCTCTGTCACACAGTCTGCCTTTATATAGCCTCCTTGCTCCTGCTCTAAGAACATTCAGGCTAATTTCCTTTTCCCTTAGCCATTTATCTTTCCTACACCCATTCAAGTCTATGGATGCATGTATCTTGAAGGAGAAAAAAAGCTAAGACTGCATATGTCATAAATGTGACCAGGAATCAAAAATAGCTTGGGGATTAAAAGCCATCAAAACTGTGCAGTCCAAAGCAAAGCATCCTGGCTGTCTAGACAAGCAAATGAAAAAGAAGAGCTACATTCTGCAGGAGTGTTTTTCCCAAACTCTTTGTCTTTCTACAAAATTTCTTCTCTTTCATGAAAGCTCCAGCTCCAACAGAAGGTTCCCTAAGACCTTTAGGCAGCTTTTGAGCAAGGAGGGGGCCAGCACTACAGGGACACTTCTGTCTTTGGTCAGTCTGAAAGGCTTCTCCCAGTCCATGTGAGCACTTGACCCCCATGAGCCTGTCAAAACCAGTGTTCCCCAAAGTCACACAATACTGTGCCGGTGCATGCACAACAGCCATCTTGTTGGTTTTCCATCTGGGCTGCTGGATGTTCAGAAAGTCAGCAAATGTCACTGCCAATATGTGTCAGCTTTGAAAAGCAATGTGGAAGCAAAAATCCACATGGGTTGTTCCAGCATGGAGGAATGCTAGCAACCACCACACAAAGCTTTTGAGGAACCCAAGCTTTCTGTGAACCTTCCCAATACAGGGACTGCTTCTCCAGCGCTGCCCCTTCCCGTGGGGCACATCTCCAGCTAAACAAGACACAAGAGCTTTTCCTCTCCTGATTCTGTCCCTCATTCCCCTGTGAGGAGATAAGACAACTGGCATGCGAGGCAGCCACAGCATCGTCAACAGCTTCTGGCCATCAGAGTCTCCTTGACATGGGGAATGCTCCCATCCAGACCTCTGCTGAGTTTGCAAAATGAGCGTGGTGGACTGGAAAATCTGGTCATGTGTATTGATTTCTGGATTCTATTACAAATGCACTCACTGTGCATTGTTCTGGGGCCCTGGCTTTTCTCCAGCTTGGAACTGTCAAGATTAGCTATGGAGTATTTTCATTCAACTTTCTAAACATGTAACTTTGTTGAAATCATCTTTTGTGTGTGCGTGTGTGCGAGAAATGGATTTTCAAGGAGATCTATGAAAAATGATGGTACCCTCAGTGTTAAAGCAACTGAAGATTTCAAGGATTGAGAACCATTTGGTTAGAATGAACAAAAATGTCTTTTTTTCTTTTTTGCCTCCACAACTCCACTCTGCCATCATAAATCAGACCAAGTAGCTTTGCTTTTAAAAACTGAAGAAACTTTTAGAATAAGAATTAAAACGGAAGTAAATTTTGTAGAATTACCTACATCCTAAATGAAATTCTCTGATTTTCAAACAGAGACTCCTCTATTAGGGTCAAGAAATACAATAGATTTGGATCTTAGGGTAGATTAAAAACTACTCATCTAATATCAATATGGTTGCTGTCAACTCAAAAAGTGTGAGGGATCCAAAGTAGCTATAAACTGGGGAGCAGGAAAAGAAGCTGAAGGGGACAAGGTGGCAGCCAAGCCAAGCTGAACAGAGCTGAGCTGAGGACAGACAGGACCTAAGCAAAAGTGTCAGTAGAAGCTGAGGGTGAAATTGTAATGGCTGGGAAAAAAACCCCAATTGTTCCTCAGTCCATGATGACTTCTCCCTGCAAACCCTTTCCTGGGCATAACATTTCCTTCTACAGCTTCTTTGGCAGCACAGCTGTTTTAAGTTCTTCTCCTCGCTTGCCTGCTCACTTTCACACATCCTCTGCAGCACTGCCTTCTCAGTTGTGATGGTGACCTGACTGTGCTGTGTGAGATCATGGATATGATCTGGACTGAAACAAACAAAAAAAACCCCTTCACCCTCTCCAAAACAGATACTCAGGAGAAAGCAACAGGTGAGAAAAACCCAAAATGTCAAATTGCATACTTTGAGAGTTGTAAAATACCTCCAAAAGGCTTGATTTGTTAGCAAGTGCTTTAGATTAGCAGACACGATTCATTTATGTTTGGCAGTGTTAACTAATTACTGTCTGCAGACTGGCAGCACAGATGCAGCTCATACTAAACCAGCACCACAAAGCATGTTAAGCAAACAGCAGCATAATAGAAAGCACAGCTCCATGGAAAATGTACACTGACAAACTTTCAGTGCTTTTAATTGTGCACTTTTTAATTGGTATTATTCCTATCAAGAAAAAAAGGCTATCCTCAGGAGGCTGCAGAATTATATTTGCCTGAAAGCTTATTCTTTAAATAAAAATGACTGTTCATAGAAAGTCTATTAGTTTCTTTCTTCATCCCCCTGAAATATGTTCTGTCCCTTGGGAAATAAATTTTAATTTACTGTAATTTTTCTTGAGGTTTTTCACTTAGTATGTCAATGTACACTTCTCCCTCCTCCGTTTCTTTTTTTTTTTCTTTGTGTAAAGACAAAGCTTTTAAAAAATAGAATTAAATCTGAACAAATGAAAAAGAAATGAGTGAAAAATCTCAAAAATAGCTGAAAAATTTATGGAGCATTCTTTCCAACACTCTTAATTTAAGATGTCTCTGTGTGTGTCTCCATTTTCTAACAGCAACAAGGACAAGAAAGCCTTCTAGTAAATAACATAAATTAAACAAGCCCTGTTAATATTGCCTGCTGACCCCAGAAAGGCTAAAGTGAGAATAGAGTCCACACTTCTGCTGCTGCCAAGTTTGTGCATTGATTCACTTGATAAAAAATTGGTCATTGCAAATGGACTGAGACTCTGTGAAGACCATATCCAGCACGGCTTGGCACCTCCAGTTACACTTCTGGGTCTGCAAGAATGAATGACTGAAGGAAGGAGTTAATGAATGAAGACAGCCTTGATGTTTAGGACTGCTGAGCATGCACAAAGTGGAAATGCAAAGAAAGCAGCAGCAAACTGTGAATATGCGAATGGAGAGGTTCTTGCTGGTGATCAATATGGCAGCCAAAGAGCACTCGTGCCACAGCAGCCAACTGGATGTTAAAATGAGAGTGACGATAATCTGGACAAGAACTGACATAGAGATGGCTCAGGATAAGCCACAACCAGAGCTCACTAATGTATAGTAATTCTTTTTTGTATTTAACACGTACAAAAGAGAAAAATCATGGTTCACTCCTCTAACTGAGCAGGGCTGGACACTATTCTAAAGAAAAAGGCAAATGTAGTCAATATTGACAATTTGAGAGAAAATGCAAAGATGCATTGGGTGGAGGTTACAACAGTCAATGGAAGAACGCTTCCTTGAAACCAAGCTGTCCCAGCTTGGAGCAGATTGAAGCCTCCCAAGGTCCAGCCAAGCTATCTAAGAGCAGCAAGCCCAAAACAGAAACACCTCAAGCCAGTATGGGGGAGAGCTTTGGTGTATGTGCAGCACAGGGCCCAGTATGCCCTGCACGGTGCTATTTCCTCCCATTCCACTCATCACATGGCTGGAGGTCTTCGATATTAGAGTGATGTTCTCCGCATCCATCGTTAACCTATTCTTTGCCTACTTTACAAAGCCTGTACCAATTTTCATTTTCACCAGTTTCACTCCATGCTTCTCAGGGGACAACATACCATGATTTAGTGAACTGCAAACAGATTAGTTCTATTACATTTCCTTGGTATTAAAAGATACAAAATCAGTTCCCTCACAAAAAAAAAACCCAAAACAACAAACAAAACCAAAACCAACCAAAAAAATTAAAAACCAAACAAACAAAAAAAACCACCTACAAAAACAACAACAAACCACCAAACCCCTCCCCGCTAAAAAAACCCCCAACAGGTTAAGTTGGCTCGCTCTACCATGGGCAAACTCACACTTCGTAGCTTGCATTTAATTCAATGCCTTCAACCACGTTTTCTTTACTATTTTTTAAAAAAACTGGTTTACTACTGAGATCTGACTCAAAACCCTGCAGTTTCTCAAATCCCTTCTACTGCTCTCCTGTATTTTTAAATACCAATGCTGTATGTCTTATTCTGTATTTACAACAGTCCTCTCTCCATGTGCTATAATTAAGAAACCTATTTACTAGAGCTGCAATATGATTTACCAGTTCGTTCTGTGTTTTGGCATGGGATTTCTCTGGCATGCTTAATTTGATGATATTAGGCCTTCAAATCTTCCTCTTCAGATTCTGTCACTTCTGTAATTACATTAATGTTAGCCAATCTTCCTTTATCTTCCTTTAGCCCGTTTTTAACATGCTCATTCTCCAAAATCAAGTCTGGTCAGGTAACAGCATTAAGAACTGAATGGTGCTCCTAATACAGTCTGGAAAATGACACAACATATCCACCCCATCTGTATCTTTAAAATCATGATGATGCACATTTTTCATTATATATATACGTAAAAATACATATTTGGTAATAATATTAACCTCCTCCCTAGAGTTAGCCACAAAGCATTGAACAGTAATTTGCTAGCAAAAAAAAGCAATCTCTGTAACTAAGTTCTATTTATTTTTCTCCTACCCTGTGCCTCTGCGTGGTAGAAAACAGTACTTAAAACCAGGAATAGCAGCTACTCTCAGTTGCTTTAGCGCATGTCATGTACTTCCTGCTGTGTTTTATTAGACAAATATAAAATTAACAACAGAGCTGTAATGATTCCCTAAACTGGTTCCAACACAAATTTCCAATTTGAGGTCAGATGTATTGCCTAATAAAGTTTTACAACAGGAGTCAAGTAGTGGTAGTTAGCTCCTCAGAAATACAACTCTTAATTCACCAGATTTAGTTTTAAGACTTGTTCATCACATAAAACAAAAATAAATATTATTATAGCTTTACTCAAAATGTTCAGACGATAACCTCCAGATAAGATGGCATTGGGTTACTTTAACTGCAAACAACACAATTAAAGATACTTGATATATTTACATTTTTAGCAAATATCCACTATAACATTTTGATTACTTGACCTGATGCTTGTAAACTGTCATTCTGAAGCTACTTGGCAAGTACACGCTGGTAATTCTATTGTTTACAGAGCCAGAAACTTTAGATAACATGCTACTATGGCCTTGCACTGGGAAACCTTTTGTGTTCATGATGAAGGAAAATGGGGCAAATAAACACTTTTTTAGCATATCAGTAAATTAAAACTACAGGGGTATCATTCTAAAATCACAGCTAACATCAGCATGGGTTCCATAATAACAACAAAGTTCATCTTCCACAATGGTTGTTTGACGTATTTAGGAATTTGGTGTTAGTCCTTAAGTCTTTATTGGAAACCACTGACAAAGTCCATCAGAAATTGTATTGAGAACAATAAAAATTCAAGTGAAATTTCCATAGACCTGTATTTGATCTATAGAAAAGATATTTTAATATTTAATCGTGTCTGTAAATCATTGGCTTGGACAAGTCTATTTACAGCATGCAAATTTCAGTGAGCTATCCATACTAGGGCAAAAACTTATCCCAAAGGATGACTTGAGCTAACCAGAAGCTTTGTGCAACAAAATAAGGAAGCTCCACTTTCCCCCCCACCCCCTACATTTACTGAACAAATTAAGTGAACTTCATTAAATAATACACACAAAGGTGGTGGTAAGGGAAGTAAAAGTTAGTACTGTAATATCCAGGATCAAAAATACACTATTCTTAGTCACACACAATTAATACTTTTCTGCACATGAACAATAGGACTGTGAAAGAGTGTACAGAGTCTGTACAGAGTCTCTATAGCAGACTATGGCCAAAAGTTCCTTGGGATGAATGTAGATGAGCTACAGTGAGAGTTTTCACAATCACAAACGAAAACAAAGGCACTGGCCTTGGAGTAAAATTTATATGCACATATATTTATAAATATCTCTTTAGAGATGCTGTATTTATAAATATCTCTTTAGAAAAAAAAAAACCCTTCAAATCTAACAACCCTTGAGACTGTTTTGCAGAAAAATCAGCTTAAACCATTCTAAGAATGCAGAGCACTCTACCTGTATTGTTCAAGCTATTAATTTTGAGTTGTCTCAAGTTTCAAGTGTAACTACCAACTTAAATATGCCCATTAACTGAGCAATGGTGGGTCCACACCTTCAGATGCACCAGAGTGAATAACTGAGCAGAACGGTTCCAAATGGATAATTTGCCAGGCAAGAAAAAAGAGCAAGATCATACACAATAACATGTACTGTAATATGTGTAAGATGCAATTTCTGCTGGGCTGTTTATTTCAAAACAGTCCTCAAAAGCCCTGTTCCGCAATATGACAGCAAACATTGCTGAATTAGCACCACTGGTTTGCAGGGCAATAAAACAGGGGTATTATTTCGGACAGAAGGCTGACCTACACTGCAGATGCAAGCATTACACAGGGCCTCAGTGTGGCGTGACATTGTCTCTCTATATCTTCGGAGTCCACAAAAATCTCATCACAAATAATTAACAAAGCCAGAGCTAACATTTAAGTTGCTTCCAGAATACTGAAGGTATCCAGCAACACAGAATCACGTGCTTGGTTTCAAGCAGAAACTGTTTAATTTAATGGTTTTGTGTCTCTTTGGCTTTATGCTGTGTTTTTCTAACTACTGAGTCCTATACAACCAGGAGATAAGATGAGGTTGTACTGTTGCAGATTAGTTTTCCTTTCCTCCTTCCTCCTGTGCTACTTCTCCCCACTTAGAGACTCTTTGGGGTTTCATTATTTAGCTTTCCCCTCAGGCATGGGGATAACACCATTGGAGCCATTTTGCAGGCAGCAGGATTCTATAAATGAGGCACTTATTTAAACAGCTTCACACAGAGCTGATGTCAAAGTTCTTGGCTATTTACAGGTGACATCACAAGAGATGCCTTCTGAAGCACAGCCAAAACAAGTACCATGCACAGATTAATTTTTCTTGTCCAACATACATCAGAAAACAGTCATTCCACCCTCGCTTTGCTGCACAAAATCTTCCTTCAAGTAAATATATGACAGAGCTGCACAGGAACTTTTTTCCTGCCTGTTGAACAGACTAGAATTTGGTTATTGCTGAGCAAGAATAGAGCAGATTTGTGGGTACAATTCTCTTTCCCGTCACATTTACACATCCTTAGTGAGAGCCTAGAGCAAACGAAAAAAAAACCCCACAAACCAAAAAATGAGGTCTAATAGCAGCTCTTGATCAATATGGCTAGATAATCACCATTTAATTAATCAGGATCTGACGGTGCCACCTATAATAATAAACCAGGATGCAAATAAATTAGTTTTTACTTTGCATTTCCTGGAATCAATCTGAAACACAACAAAGATTCAGGAATCAGACCACAGATACATTTTTGGAAAATTATAACAGCAGATTAAATATATACAATCTTTAAGTGGGAAATACAAAACAAAAGTGTATTGTCCAAGGTCAAGTAATTTATAAGAGCTCAGCTTTCCGAACTCAGGGTGGGAAGGTGCTGATGTAGGCAGCTCAGCTATCCCAGAAGAGCTGCTCCAGTCAGGGGAGCCACTGCAGCAGGGCCCTAAGTTTTGAAATTTAATGTGCTGACTTAAACAATGTACACACATGCTTTAAAACATCTCTCCATTCCTCTGTTAGATATTAATTCTACACAGTAAATTTTGCCATTTATTAGCATACATTTGGAGTTTATTTTCTCAATGTTTAATCACGCATAGTAGTCATTAGCATATATGAACACTCCTTTTCTAGAGCAGTTTGTGCAGAATTCTCATTTGAGTTAATTGCTATGTAAGATAGCTAAATTCTAATTAAAATTCAATGGCACATGTAATGATAAAATTTATCAATACAGCGTCTTTCTCAGCAGTTACTTTTATTAAATTACTTAGCCTCATTGTTTATTTCTTGAGATTGAGATTCTAAACTAGTCAGGTTTTAACCACTGAAACAATAATTTCACTAGGCTTTAACTGCAATGTTTTTACTTCATATTTTAAGGGAGAGTAAGTGTCTATCAAGTTTTGTATTGACTTGTTGTTGCTTTGCTATGTCTCTGAAGATCTTTATTAACCTCTGTCTCCTGGAACTGAAAACAAAAAAAAAAGCAGCACACATTTGGTACTCCTGAAGCCAATGGCAAAACATGTCTTCCTGTCACTGAGCTAGGAGCTACGCAGTACACAAGTACTTTATGCAAAATATATTATTAAAATGGATCAAATTTGCCATCAGATTAAAAAAACAAACCTTTTTCGTGAGAACCCTTCTATTTTTCTGCACCCTCACTAATAATGTAAATTGCTGCAGTACCAGATATCATTTACTTTAGTTAGTGCAAAACCTTCCTGGTGCAGAGGTCAAAGCAGCAGCCTGGGCTCCTTCTTCAGCTCCCTTCAATGCTGCACTTCTCAAAGTGACTGCTGTGGATGTTTACGTGTATTTGTGTAAGCATCTGCAAGCCGAGGAAAATACTTCTCTCATGCAAACACTTTTCCTTTTTTGAGAAAGTTTATATTAGCCAAGTCTTGTGGCTTGAAAATACAAAAAATCTCTTTAGATTGGTTTCACGTGGGTGGGGCAACATATGTGTAAAAAATAAGTGTGCCAGGTTTTAATCTGAGCGCAAGCTTTGCTCCCTGCATGCAGCATGCACTGCTGGAAACTAAATGTGCTCTGAACAAAAGCAAAAGAACCTCGAGCAGCAAAAAACCCTTTCTACTGCACCAAATGCAGAAGGCTGTTATTCTCAAACATAAAAATGACTAATCACCCTTTAATCAAGTTATGGCTAATAAAGTCATCCAATTTTTGCTTAATCATGTTAATATTCAGACATGTTAAACAGTAAATCCCTTCAGGCATGAAAGCCTGTTTGCCAAGTTTCAGCCTACAACAAGGTGTAAATCTCTGAAAACAGCCCTTTGGAAATGCTGACAAACCTTTGGCTATTGTAATAGAAGTTGGTATCTGCAAAAAAGAGAAAAAGGCAGAGCTCAGTTTCTCAACAAATTTCTACCCTAAGATTTGCCGAATATAATTCCAATGCCCTAGATTTACTCCTTGCAGAACCCCTATTGCTATACAAGCCACAGAATACTACTGAAATAGGCAGGAAGAGGAAAAATTGACTATAACTAATTATTAGTAGAGGATAATATTTATGAAAAAATATAGCTGTACCTCCACCTAAAATTTAATTATAATAGATCAGATTCTCAGAGACATTTGTAATCAGGTTTATTCAGTTGTTTGTTTTTAAAGGTGCTTTATGACTTTTGAAGCAGAATAAAATGATAAATAATGCATTTTCCTCAGTGTTGGTGGGAAAACTCAGGCTATAATTAGCATACAAAATTACATATTCTGATACTTGATGTTCAGTGATACCATTTCCGTCGTGTCGTACTGCATAAATAAAAACCTAGCAATCCGAGTAGCCCCAATAACTTTATTCTTATAAACAGCCACTGTTGCTCCAACACAGCTTTTCTTCAATAACTCTTTAAAGTCAGAGCCCCCAATACTTCCAGCAGCTTCACTCTAACTGAAACCTGCACTCTGTGCCGAAACCTTACTGAAAACACCAGATTTCTGTCTGTTCCTAAAGAGCAGCACAGGAAAAACTGTGCCACTGTGGCCAGGAAGGCCCCTTTAAAGGGAAAGCCTGGGGAGATGTTGGGCAGGGGCTCCAACAGAGGACCTTTGTGCTGCCATGCAAATGGATCCCTGCAGCAGCCTCCAGACAATGCCCAGGGAGAGGGCAGGGAGAGCCAATCCATCTGTGGAGAGTTGGGGAACTCAGCCTTCCCGACATTCTTTCTCTCACACAAAACACTCCATGTTGACAGCTGCGAATTTTAAACAACTATTCTGTGTATGTTTTTCTAATTTTGTGTATTCAAATCGTTTCCTTGGCATCAGAGGCTCAAAGCAGAGTGCTTGGATTTCATAATTTAGAGATTTCATGCTTTTCAAGGAGTCACAACAACTCCCATTGAAAAACAAAGTGGAAATTAAGGGCCTAATGAAGAGAGCATCAAATGGCAAGAAAAGTGATTACTTTAGAGGTGTTACACAAAATAAAATTCATATTTACATAAATTATGTTTACAGAGAGTCTCTGTAAGCTAAACTATGCATGTGATAAATATATTAATAAAAAGTAGGGAAACTTTGCTTCACTAAACATTCTGATTACTCAAAATCCACTTGCACTTTGTAGTGCTCCTTTTAAAGAAAAACTGCAGTATTTAGAAGAAAAGTTTGCCTTCAGTCAATTAATCAAATAAAATATTTGGATATCAGCAATTTGTCCATGTAATGAATGAAGTTTTTTAGTAGGTCAAGAACTAACTTGAAACAGATGCTGGTGTAGAGCAACATTTCTCTGCACATTGAAAAAAAATAACAACCACCACTGAAAAATCCCAAGCACCAGTTAAAAGCCTCCCTGTAAAACAGAAAAACCAAATGAGTTTTTCCTTCTCCAGTTAAAAAAAAAAAAAAATAAATTAAAACCATAAAATACTTGAAAATAACTTTTCATGAATATCCCATGGTTATCCTGTCGTGATCATGAATATAGCTGCAAAATAGAAATATTACAGATAGGCTGTCGTTAAACAATTTGGGCCAAAAATGAGTTTTGGATCTACTCTGTAGAATTCTGTCTAAGCAGCACTGGTGGAGTTGTCTTCATCAGTGCTCTGGGAAGGGAGCAAGCTGGAAGAAAGCAGGGAGCTGGAAGTCAGGATGAGTGGCTGCCATTCCCAGCTCTGCCACTTTGAAACCTCCAGAGACTTCTTCCCTGGCTTCCTCTCCCTGAATCTCTGATTTTAAAGTGGAGGCTGTCAGGAACCATCCTTTTTTATACAATAATTTGAAGGCTGAAATCAGTTTCAGACACACTCCAGTCTTTTCTGCAAAGCAGGGTGGTTCTCTGACAGCTCCTGCAGACCCCTGCCCAGCCTCCCAAGGATCTACCCCTGCTTGGAGGGCACGCTGGGAAAGCCCCTAAAACAGAAAGCACTTTGAAAATGCAGGAGCTGAGAAGACCCTACCCTTCCCAGGAGCCAGACCACTCCAATGACAGGCTCTGTGCCTTGTCACAGTCATATCCTGTGTCTTTCCTCACCAAGAGTTGAAATTGGCTTCTGCTACTGTCCATCTTTGACTCTCAAGATCAACAACCAACAGGACTTGAACCTGCTTGGGCAATTTGCTGTTCTTTGCTCAAGACACTGACCCTTGCCTTTACAAGGTGTCTTCAGATCACTCAAAAATCACTGTAGGAGAGCGATTCCCCTCACTCCGGTCTCCACACTGGTGAGACCTATTCCTTGTTGACATTTTCGCTCCCTAATATCTGCAGGAAACAGCAACAGCAATGTGGTTTTGCTTAGAGAAGGACAGGAGGTGGGTTTTGTCTAGTCTGGAAATGTATTTTTCCTTCTTCCCAGTCATTTATTGTTCTTCTTTTGGCATAAGAAGAACATATTTTGGACATGAATTTCTCTGTGGGTGTTATATTGAAAATTAATCTTTCTCCAAGGCATATACGGTCTGGGACAGTTTTGAAATACGTAGGAGAGGATGGAGATGGGAGGGAATGCACGGAAATGAGGCCACTTAGTGGGGCTGGCAGAGTTATCTGGCATGTTCCCACAGCCCTGCCTCACCTCACCCATCCTGGCTGGCCACTGCTGGACACGGGCAGCTGTCCAGGCCAAGGCCAGGCTGCTGCCATGAGGCTCCGACATACGAGTGCTGATCTACACCACACGTCACAACACGTGCACTCAGTCATTTATCCCCTCTGAGGGAGCACAAAGCCACCACCAGCACGGAGCCACCACCAGCACGGAGCCACCACCCCGCCGGCACAGGAGGCACCTCTCACCAACACACAGCTCAAGGTCTGCCACCATTTCACATGTGATTTCCCAGCAAAATATCCCATATGAGCACTGCCTACCACACTCCTTCCTCCTTTCAGGGTGATTTCACTCCCCTTTCTTCTTCCGGTAGCGTGGTGTATTCCATTTTTATGATGATGCAATCAACAAAGTACAGCCAAGTCCCAGCCCCCCTGTGCTGGGCTCTATGGAAAAAAGAGAAAAAGTAAAAAGAGTTGTAGAGCTTTTATCCAAAAGCTTGAAAGGGTCAAAGAATCACAAAGCTGTTAAAACTGTATGTGGGGTTTTTTCTTAAAACAAAAAGAATAAAAAGAAGAAATATATCAATTTTCTGTAAAACAAATTCTAATGAGTCATTAAGAGGCATTAGAAAGTCCCATGTACATACATATTTAGGCACTCCTCTGGCTCAGAATTATGCTTTGCGCAAACAAAAGGCTTCTCTCTACAGATTTATACAATAGGTTTACACTGAGCCATTACGATCTATCATGTAACTGAGTGCTTAATGACTCTTTAATTTAAGGATTATTGACACAAAAGATGTAACAGCTGCTTAAGAGTTACTACACAGCAGCAGCTTTCCAAAGAGATATCGCTTCATCTTTTTATATTTTCTAAACTACCCAAAGACTCTAACATTCATGGCAGTGTCTTGAACGAAAAAAATATTCAAGGAGAAATAAATTAGAATATACTTGACCTCAGTGAACCGGGAAAAGAAATTAAATTTAACATTCTCAGTTGAGAAGAGATTTATTCTTATTTATTTCTGACAATACAAAAGCTTTAAAAAACAAAACTAAACTTATTTTATCTGAAAATAAGCATCCTAGGCTAAGAACCTGTATTTTCTGTTGAAGTCCAAGAATTGGGTTTTTTTAGGAAAGTTATAAGGCCCTTGGAAAAAGCCTTACACAAAGGCAACACTGACAGAAGTTTAAATACAAGGGGTAGTGGGTGTCACTGTAACAGCAAACACTTGAAAATGGAAGAGAGTTTGTTAGGCTGTGTGCGTGTATACATACGTATATTTATAACCCCCTTAACAATGAATATTCCTGCTGCCAAGCATTTGGAGACAGAGTTGATTTCCTTTCAAGTAATTGATGTAGGCTTTCTTCAGGACCCCGTCCAGACAAGTTCTCCACCGTGGAGCAGGAAATCACACCGTCAAAGGAAAGCTGAGCGCTCCTTCCACACAGCCCGGGTCAGCCCCTCCAAAACACTAGATTTATACGACTGCTGCCAAAAAAACTTGCATTTCCATGCCCTCCTGTTGCTAAGATAAAGGATGTTTCCTACTGCCTCAGAATGCCGTCCTCATTTAAAACTCCAGCTATGTTCTGACAAAACACGCTGCTGTCACCCCAAATTGAGCAAATGAGCCTACGTCCTACAGTATAAAGACCAAAAGAGTTATTGAATATCACCCGGGGAGCACAAAATGAAAAGGCTCCCATTTCTTCCTGACCTTTTTGGGGCATTTTTTTCCTGAAATCGGCCGAGCCCTTCAGCCTTCATTTCTCATGCTGTCTGTGGTAGCACAGGAAGGACAGCCTGGACTTCGCAGTTTCAAACAGATCAAGTTTTGTTAAATAACTTTTTCTTTTTTTTTTTTCTCCTTCTTCAAACCCGAAGCGGAAGGGAACACTGTGAAGAAAATGGAAACTGGCAAAGAGCTTTAACTTCAAATAGCCTTATAAGTCAGCGTTGATGTGCAAAACTAATTCTGTCTTTTTGGCATTTAAATATAACCCGACAGTTGCAGAAGGGAGGGGTGAGGGTGGGAGAAGCGCAAGGCAGATTCCCAGCCAAGTGCAAAATACGGAGACGTGTAGCGCTACAACTTCTGTTTATCAAATGAAATAAGGATTAGATTTATTGGCACCAAGCTTTGTAGGGGAGACTACAAACTTGACCTGGAAAATTTCAGGAATGGAATCCTAGGACAAAAAGCAGTTCCATTCTGCTGGTGGCTCAGTGAAAGACATTTCACTCATGGCAGAAGGGGATGTTTCCACAGAAGAGAATCCGAAGCTTCAGCAAAATAGAATGCAAATAACTCCATTCACGGGAAAAAAAGAAATACCACTGAATATAATGTATCTAAATGTTTGTTCAGGGTTAAGTGGTGTTGTCTAAACAAGCAGAAAAGCCCTTTTTTGATGTAGATTGGCTCCCCCCCATTAGGAGTGCCAGCCACATACTTACTACTTGTTAATTTCTGTGCTTTTCATTTCCTAGAAATCTCCTGTGTTTTTTTAGAGACACATGAGGTAAGCAACATTCTGGCACTGGGTTTTCATAGGAGCCATACCATCATCTGTTCAGGCTTAAACTGAGCAGCCATTGCTGCCACTCACCATAAATACACCAGTAGGAAAGTACACACTTCTCATCCTTTGAGGGCAAGACGTGAACCTGAACTGGTGGTGTTTACAGCCTGTAATGACACCCCACGGGGAAGAGTCTGCCCTTCACCGTCCTACAGCGCCCACCTGCATGGCCCATTGTACCTCACCTCGTCTCTGTGGCTTTCACTGCTCGATGCTGTTGGCCCAAAGCACCACCCAGAAGAAATCCACAGCTAAGAGTAAGAAATTACGTTCTACTGCATGAAACAACCACCAACATGAGGGGTGAACAAACACTGCAGCAGCCTCAGGGCTGTGACGTGGGGATACTAAGTTCCAAACAGGATCCCGAGTGCCCTGAACACTTCACACGGGAGATACATGGAATCACTCAAGCAGAGGGAGAGATCTCCAACAGCTCGCTCAAAGGAAGAGGAGGGAATGCCACCATGCTGAAAATGCCACCATATTGAACAGGCATCTGCAGGAGAGGCACCACACACTTGCCCTTACCCTGCTGGAGAGCAAGCAGCTGTGTCAAACCTGCAGGGGTTAAAGAATGTTGCAGAGTTTGGGGGGTGGGTGTGTGTGACATTTAAACATAATGTATACAATTTCCCTTGATCCTTTTAAATCATATTTAAAGGAGGTAACTCAAAAAGCTACCTTAAGTGGTCATCTTGGCCTCTTAACAGAAAAAACGCACCCAAAATTTGATACATAGTCTCTTTTATCACAAACAGATGAGAAGTGTTTATATGTAGTCCTGTATCTACCAAAATCCCAGTTTATTATTGACTAGAGTAAGTAATCTCAAGTCAAAAATTAACAAACATATATTTCTATTTAATGTCTGCTACTGTGTAGTGCTATTATTCAACTGCTCCCTTCTAGGGAAAAGCCACTCATTAATCTGTTCTGAAATTAATTTTTCCAAATATATTATTTACATAAAGTTTTCTCTGGCTGGTTAGTCACATCAAATCAAGACAGCCCATGATCACAGGCAACCCTACCTGTTAACGGATGGTGCCTTTTGGTGGGGCCTCTCTCTCAACATCCATTTATTGTTGCTGAAATTAAATTTTCTACTGAAATTTTCAACTGGAGCCCCAAGGTACCAAATCCCCAGAAGGGAAATATTACATTTCAGCCAGTAGGAGACCTTGCTGCTAACCATCAATAGCCACAACAAAGAAAGAGACACAACAAAATATTTGAAAATGAAAATACAACTTTGCACGCAGAAGCCACCCCTCAACCTCCCCCCCAAAATAAGAGCCCCAGGTTATCAGAGAAACTTCTATAGAGTTTCACACACTGCACTCATTTTCTTTTACCAGTCATCTTCACCTTTACTTTCATAAACATCTCTTCTCCTTTCTTCTGGAGAGAAAAGCAATCTACCATGCCCAGGTGGATTTAATAAGGGAGGCCTAATATAGGAGGTCAAAGAATATGAATGGATTAAAAGATTAGGGAGAAGAGTGTGAAGGCTTTTACCTTTCAGGTTTCTGCCCTGAATTTGTCTGATGTCAGCAGTAAGCAAGCAATGTAACCATCAAGGAGCTGTGGTTGCATGGAAATTTCTCCTTCAGCTTCTAGGAGTTATACTAAGGGATCATTAAAAAGAGTCTGAATACTTTAAAAATATGTACTGAGGCTGCCTCTTAATACCAAACCCCAAATCTGCCCTTCTGTTTTTCTTATTTTTAATGGCTATGAACATACCAAGATGGCTTTTCAGTTAAAAAACCCTCCTCATACTTTTCACAATAAAATTCAAATTTTTGAGGTACATTTTGTTTTCCTGTGACTTCAAATATCAAAGATACAGACTCCTATACACAGCTTTTAGTACACCTATTAGTCGACCAGTTCTTTGTGTACCAAGTTAAACCTCCTCCGAGCAATAATCTGCAGGAGAAAAAAAGAGAAAAAAAAGAGAACAATCTGACTCTGCCAAGAGCTATTCCTGTACTAATGCTGAAATTCAACTGAACCACTCCATGATCTTGGTGAAATCATGTTAGAGTCGATCATTATGGTATTAGCAATGGCTAAAAGTGACAGCTTATGCACATAAACTTCTATCTGTCTCTTATGACACAGCTCACTGCTTCAGCTCCAGAAATTACAGAGAAATTATCTTATTTTTCCCAAGACAAGGAAAATACAACTGGCAAAGTGCTTGAGAAGTAAATCAGCCACACATACAGGGTCCTCTCTTGGAAGGAAAGGAGTGAGCTCAACAAGTAGGAAGCTGTTTCTAGATGTTAGAAATTTTTCAAGAGCTAAAAGACATATTTGGTTCAGGATTTAGAACCAGCCATGATAAACGTTCAAAGTGCCTTTAGTTAAGAAAAGCAAGTTGCACAACAGAACCAACAGCCGTGACTGAGGCTGGTTTAATAATAAACTCAAAACTACTTAAAATGAACCTCATGTTTCCATGGTGATGAATACATATCTCCCTCCAGACTGTCTTGTGATGTAGAAAACATTCACCAGTAGTATTTTGGTAGCAATCTTACTTATGGAAAATTCATTAGTATTGCTCAAGATGGCGATAGCACTGACTTGGATTAATTTTCGACTGACCTTGGTAAATTTGCAGATGGAGATGAAAGCAGTACAGTGCCCAATGGGAAAGTAAAATAAGGGAAGATACCTAATTGTGACATATTTTTTTAAAAAATATGACAACTGGTGGCTGCTAAAACAAGTGTGCAGACCTGTTAGTTTACTTTACCTCTCTGATACCCACTCATAAATCCATTTTTGCTTTAGTAAGCTCCCTCACTGCTGAGAAGATTTAAATCTTCGCAAACAGATACTAAAAGTTATCATTTCCTTAGGTTAGCCTTGCGTAATGGCAGTGAGGCATGGCCAACTGCAGACACACTTAACATAACATATTTGACAGGTATAAGATCAGGCATATAGAATAGGAGAAGTCCCAAAGCTTGCCTTTATTCACAAGGCTGCTCTAAGGGTATGAACTGCTAAACTCTGTCACCATCCCTTAACTTACAGAGCTCCCTAATACGATATGGTGTTCTGTTCAGGGGAAAAAAAACCCTCTTAAGAGTACATATTTGACTTTGATCTGGTGACATGTTTCGAAGGAAAGCATCTGACAGGACAAAGATGTACAGTACTTCATTTAGCCTGTGTGCCATATGTGGCAGTTTAAAGATCACTGTCACAGCCCCTTCGGCTGCCATCCAGGATCGCACGGCGTGGCAGAGCACAGGGATTGCTGCTGGGCTTCAGCAGGAAAAGGCTTGCAAAGAGTTTCTCTGAGCTCTTTCCAACAAATGTTCCATTCAGGAATTTAAAAAATGAGACATTTTAACTTGCAATTAAAAAAACAAAAAGAGAAATTTTACAACTCTTCACGTCATAGAAATGACATTAATATTTTCATTCAAAAAGCCCATAAGCATGGGTGTCATTTTAAGCATGCAAACAGATGTTAATCAGCCTGCTCAAGGACTTAAAGCTACATACATGCAAAACCAGTTTGCTAGGAAAAAACCTGCGGCTATGTAATACATACACACATAGCTTCTTTCAGTCAACAGACTCAGAAATCCTGGCAACTTTGGGATCTGCAGTTTTTAAAACATGATCCTTTCCCAAATAAGAATTTTGGGGATGTTTTAATCAGAAACAACTACACAGTTTCAGAAAATGCAACCAGAAATAAGATGCTGCGCTTTTGGTGTACAATTGTCCTTGCAAACATCTGCACAAGTCAAAATGCTAACTAGCTATGAGGAGGTAGCTGGTATTTGTTGTGAATAAAATTCACATTGAGAGATTCTCTGGTGATTTTCTTGAAAATCTGATTTAGATTTAACTTCTCTCTGTGTTGTCAGACAGTGCTTTGCAGTTTTCACATTCCTTTTTTTGGTTTTATTCACTAAATCTGAAAGCCATTCAGCAGAACAGCACTGTTACGACATGTTTCTAATTTAAAAAGGAGCAGAGCCGTACAGGAGGGAAAGAAAAGATTCCCTTCTGGAAAAGCGTAAGGGGGAGCTGATTAGACAAAGATGTGTCAGAGTGGACAGTGTTTATGAAAACAGCCAGCATTACATCTAAGTCAATCCCATTGTTACACAGTCTAGTTTCCTACTCTTGCTCCTTCAGAAAGCTGTTTGGGATTTCCAATATTAATGTCAGTTTAGCCAACTGAGACTTTAGCAAGCATGCCTTTTTAAATTTCAGATTAGGAAGAAATGTACAATGTTGAGAAGTAATACGAGTGATATGTTACGTAGACACGCAACAAAAAGATTTCTTTTCCTCTTGTGATTTTTGATAGTCAACACCAGTTCTCTTTTTCCTGTAATCATGAATCTAAAGGCAATGATTATGTCAAACAAATTCCCCGCATGGGTTTAGAAACGAGTTTCTTCAAGTCTCACAGCTTGGTGGCAATATTCAAACATTTATTCAATTACAGTCAGTATTCATACAATGAAATTAGTGTCTTGAAAGAAAACTACTGAACTGAAGAAAAAAAAGTTTAGGTAACAATTTTCAATTTACCAACTGACCCCAGGTCTCAGTAGAGATGATTGTGATCTATTCCTCATATTTCCCTTCATGCAATCAGCATCCTAAATTTATTGCAATTAAACCACAGTCTAATTAAAACACAAAAGACTTTTCAGTAACGAATCTTTCTAGCAAACAGCATCTTCAACACTTCACAAACAATAGCACTTGTCAAGAGATGTTAAACAAATTTCAGAACTGAGGCTTTTCACAGCAACTTGGAATATTTGGTGTTTTGGTCTTTGGTGCTCAGTGTCAGCCAGTTCCTTATGTTCCTGAAACACACTAATGATCTTTAGGCAAATATACACAATTTAAAAGATTCATCAGTGTGCCTGGGATTACGTGAGGTTTTCCAAGGGAAGTGGCCTGGCCTATCACTTTCTGACCTATTTTCGCCTTGTTCCACTTCAGCATGTCCTCTCAGCTGAGTGTGGAAACTGCATTCAGCTAAGTGGGATAAAAATAACAATAAAAACTCGGTGCCGATAGCAACCCTCAAGCTACAGAAGGTGAAAAGAATTACATTTTTAATTCACAAGGCTCTTTTTACATATAATCGTTCCTTTTACGTAAAGGTCAAGTTACAAGACTTTCTGCATTATGCATAGTGATTTCCATTTTGGCTTATTATTCAGTGGTATAAAATTTATGATGTCAGATTTCATGACAGTTAAACCTGAGTTTGTTCTGTTTCAGAATGACATCTGGGTATAGTGAATAACAAAGCTTCTATGTTAAAATAGCCCCATATTTTTAGGTTGGCCCCTATAAAAGAAATCAGACCAAGAGATACTTGAACAGATGTTCAGAAAAATATTTCACTTCAAGAGCTGACAAAGAAGAATGGGAGTGGAGTTGCATAATAGGAAATTAATCATTAAAGCCAATCACGAAAAATATTCAATTGTTTGGAATCAGTGTTTGGAAAATATTCTTTTCTTTCTGTACTACTGCAAGAAATTTGATATTCAAGCCAAAACAATCTAAGAAACCTATTCAGTGTTGTTGCTTAATCCCTTTATGAGAAAAAACAGGTTTTTCAAGGTAATAAATGTATAAAAGCACATTTTATTTGTTAATATGTGTGCCAGATAATGATTTTTAGCTGTCAGTACAATTATTTATTATGACAATGCAACCCCTCTAGTGAAAATTGCGTAGTCTTAAGGTGTTCTGTGCTGTTCATTCATGCAAAGAATTCTTGTCAAATATTTTAATGAGAAGAAAAGTATGGCAGTCAAGATTAAAAGTCAAGGTGACCTTTAACTGTGGAAAACAGTATCTACATATCACCTTACATTTTTTTTTTAAGGTCATCACTTCTCTCTTGAAGAGTCATTCCATAAATGGAGGTAGGCAGTGCAACGAGAGAGCAAACTATAAAAACCATACTTCCTTCAAAATTAAGTTTTGCATAACACCTGTTTTAAAATCGTATTCCGCCTTTGGTATAAAACGCAAACACTCGCTGTGGTGTCTTCAGCAAAACAAGCGAGGAAATCACGTTACAGAAATATACAACTGTCTCCTGGCCCTTGGTAAAGCAACAGCGCAGCAACTTCGGAATTGTCACTCTTCATTACAAAGAACAAACTCGCCTGTGACCTGGCCATGGACAGGGTGTGCTGAGTCAGCTGGAAAGTGTTCTGATGGGCACCTGATGGCCTGTTGTTCTAAAGAGCCTTCAGGGAAACCAAGGATGCTCCCATAGCACAGCTGTGACCTGTTTCCTACTGTCATGCTTCCAGCTGCCCCGGTTAGCCAAGCAGATACCTTGCTCATGCCGCATTGTGCAGAGGTTCTGCTGCATGAGCAAAATCAGCATGGCCAGAGTGACCTTCAAGTCCAGGAGAACCTGGAAACACTGTTCCAATTACCAGAGATGAAAGACAAACAAACCATTGAATACTAGGTGTTCATGTTTTCTAGTCTACTCACAGGAGGTGTAGCCAGTGGGTGACTGACCACCTGCACTTCAGACACCTCTGCTAGAAATCTCCCAGAAAGCATCCAACGTGCCCAGCTCCCAGGCAGAACCTCACACTTGCAAAGTCCTGCATTTGTTCTTCCAACATTCTTATAGCTTTCTTTTCCCCCTCTACAACTGGAGGGAAAGACAAACCTGGAAGCAGGGAAAAGCCACCTGCAGTTCACTTCCTGGACTTTAGCTGTGTCAGAAAGAAACGTTTTTCCATCCAAAGTGGCTGCAAAAGAAGCATCACACTGCAAGGGCAGCTTGAGAGAGACCTCAAGGCTACTCCTAAATAATGGCATGGACCTACTTTCTAATTTATTTACTTTATCTCCAATTTTATTTGCTTATCTGCAATCTTTACTGACTTTCCCACACTGGAAGTGGTTCAGGTTTAACATGACATGAGAGTGGTGATAAGGCTTCCAGATTAGCACTGGTTTGGGTCCAGCCACCTTGGCATGAGCTGCTCATGAGCACAGGCAGCAAAATTAATGTTTACTTGCATCTGTCCACAAAGATACCTTCTCAGTTATATATACTAAGAGGATTACTCATGGAGCATCATCAATCATTTTTATCACTACCAAACATAGTATCAAACACACAGAAAAATGTAGTTCCTAATTGCTTCTATGGAGACAAAGCAGCAGAGGAACAGGAGATGAAAATAAAGTACTAGGTGTCATTTCTTCTGTGAAATTATATGTGGACTATTTTAATTAATGGGTGATATCATTTATACAAGTTTCTAAGTGAATCTTAAATAATTATAACACAGTAAATCAGATTTTAAAATTTCCTAAGAAAAATGTTGTGGATAAAATTGCTAAAACATGTAATAATGGAATGAATTTATTAAAATATGACAATGCTAGCACACACTTCAAATCAGAGCCTGAACTTGGTGCAGCTCTAGATTTAATAAGATTGGTGTTCTTCCCCACTAAGGGTATCCATTTTCTTCTGCAGGCCCATTTACCACATATCATGTAATGAAATGAATCAATCCATGAGGGTTTTTTTTTTTTTTTTTGTAAAATATTAGAGTCTGCTTAAATTAAGTTAGTAATGATGCGCTGCACTTGAATTATTTCATGTGACACACATATAATTTAAAGCAAGCTCTCACAAGCTGGGCACAAGTGAACTTTCTGTGCCTATTAGGAATGACCGACCCCCCCCTCCCCCCCAAAGTTTTATGAAAGCTAAATTTGAAAACAGTATGGTACTTTAATTTTTACATTTTACTTTTTCTTATTTGTTGGCTGCTAATGTCTGAAAAGTGGATTTCATTCCTGTAACTGCTGATGCTATGCCCTTTTTCTGTTTAACACAGAACTATATTTAACATACTATTCTGGCTTTATTTAAATGTGCACAAAATTCCTTTTTTAGCCACTAAGGAGACTTGGCACAAGTTATAAAAGATTTATTGATCTAGTACTAACTAGAGTACATTACAAATAGCCAAGTGCCAAACAGTTGCTTTGCACCAGATTGTGATTTACAAGTGAGGAAAGGAAACTGGATTACTAATTATGTACAAAACTCTAAGGTTTCAAAAGTTGTGTAGTTATAATTAAGGTCTTGCAAAATAAAAAGTCTAATTAAGACTTTTTTGGTCTTAATCTTTTCTTTAATATAGATACATGCACACCAAAATCTTTTCTTTAATATAGATACATGCACACCATTTTCTTTAAAAGAAAGCTGAGGTCAGCTTTAAAGAAAATTCTTGCATTGGAAAACATCACAACTCTCCAAAACCACCACCACTACCACCAAGAAAGAAGCAACTTTTAATTTTTTTAGAAAAAAAGTAATTTTTTTATATCTCATGCTGTGTAGTTTTTACTTTGTAAAAGTTTTACTAAATTTTGATTGGTCTGTTTTGATTTTCTTTTATTTTTTTTTCCCTTATTTCTTTGCATTTATCTGTGGGGATACGTGCTCGTAAGACATATAACAGTATTAGGCCACTGTAGTGTAACTCTGAGGAATTATCTTAACCCTATTATCTTTTGAATAGATGCTTGGGCTAGGTCACAGGTAACACAAAGACAGACATCTGAACTGCAAAAGTGAAGCAGAACCAGTCCAAGGATCTGTGGGTCACACGATACAACCCTTAAACCTTATAAAGGCCGCTTGCATCAAATGAAATTAGTCTGGATAAAGCAGCTCAGAGGGTGACATTTGTTAGCCACGACCTCACGCCAACAGTGAGCAGGCTCAACCCAGCCATGAACACCGGTGATTTCATCACAGGAACAAGTGAAGTTCCCAGAGTTTACTCTGTTAACTTATGAGGGATTTACCACAGCATGGGGTGGTAACAAGCGTGTGATTGAGAGCAGCAAGCTTTTCCAGAAACACCTACTGACACTTCAGCCACTTTGGTCCAATGTCACCGTCACCACGCAGAGACCGATGTCTGCCATCAGCTCACAATATGTGCAAAGCTAAATCAGACACTGAGTAGTAAAAAAGGGACATAAGAAACCCAAAGCAAGAAGAAAGTCATATTCAAAATAGCAGGGGAAAAGTGTAGCCTTTCATTAATAACATTAGGTTTTAATTATTGTTTTTTAATACAGTAGAACAAGGTTGTCCTAACAGCTCACTAGCAATGCACGGGTGTGTCTTTTGGAGGTCCGGCTCCACAAGTTACATGTCAACAGCCAAGACAAGCTTTATTTCAGCCTGTGGGTAGACAAAGTATGTTGAAAATATAAAACAAAAAGAAGATGTATAATTTAATATGTAAAGTTACTTGAGATACACCAATTATGTTAAATACATTTATAACTAGGCATACTTCTGCATTTAAAACCTTATTAAGAGCACAGGACACAGAAGAAACAGTCTGTTTGATCTGTTTTGAAGCTATGGTAATCGGAAACAAGTTTTCCTGCGACGTCTCTCAGGACCATCAAACAGTCCTTTTTTTTCTTCTTTTTTTTTGCAAGAATAAATACAGAGCCATATTTGAAACCCTTAACCCAATGCTCACAAAGAAATCTCCCTTGTAGACACAGTTGTTTATTAAGTCTAACTCTAGTTCATTTTTCAGTCATATTTCAGAGATAAGCAAAAATTATAGAAATAAAAATGTCTACCAGGTAGTTTCATTTGCCTCTTTTATTACAAATCCATATTCAGATATGTTAATATAGAGATGTACAATATTACATAAAGGGCACAAAACCTGACATCGTGACACTGGTGGCTGAATGGCTCGCTTATTGTAGTGGCTCTTATTCAGCTATTTTCTAGTGCTCTCATCAGTCTTTTGTGTGAAAGTCTTTGGTGAGAGTCAAGTCTGAACTGATAAGGCCTTGGAGACATAATCACTGGCCCTCATTTTCCATTGACGGCCCCACACAGCCAATTCACAAACATTTTCATATTAATATTGAGCAATTTCCCTACATTCTAATCCATCAAAGTAGGCTATTAATCCTTCCCCCGCACTCTTCTCTATTCAAATGCTAACAATTTTCTTCTCACAAGCTAAAACATTTGTCCTACAGCCCCTCACACAAAGACACTGTATTGTCAGTAGTGATTGATCAGAGTATTAATATGAAGGATGTGATGTACGTTGTATCAACGATACCACACAGATGGGGAGGAAAAGGTCTTTTCAAAAGGATAAACCAAATGCAAAATATAATAATTTCTCAAGGAACAACACTTTAAAGTGTTTTGCCTGGTGTATTTTATGGAAATTTATGAAGATATCCAGAGGTGTAAAATGCTTTTGAGTTTGGAATGCAAAATAAATGTCAGGAATGTCCTATGTACTGGGACCTGGGTGAGGAGCAGCCTGCAGCTGGGGACTGAGAAGGTAAACAACATTGAGGTTACTAAAAGCCACTTACTCTCCAATACCATATTTTATAGAATTAGAGGGGGCAAGGGCAGAATAAAAACAAACACCTAATAAAAAAATCAGGTGAGGATAACTTTAAAGACAAAAGCCTTTCATCACCTGGAATGGAAAAATTTTAAAATACCAAAAAGGAGTTCCAGCCTTTGGCCAGTGGGTTCTTTGCTGCAGGGCCACAATTCCCACATCCTCATAGATGGCCCAAAGCTCTCCTCAGGTGGTAGAAAAGGCAAAGGGCATCTGATGGATCATTTCTTGCACCCTAGTATCAAATGATTTGGGGTTATTTATTAAAAGAAGGGTGTTCAACCTTAAGATGCTTTCTGTGTAGTCTTACTCTGCTTTAGGCTTTCCCTGTAAAAACACACCTCACCCAGCAGCTTCAGCTGTAGCTGCAGGGGACAAGCCCAGAAAGCAACAGCAAAAGGGGGACAGTGTGCAAGAGATGTGGTTGTAGGAAGGTGAATGTGCTGCCTGCAACCAGAGCAGAGCCGTGGGCGCAGGGAGGTGGAGGGAGGGAGGGAGGGAGGCTGTGGACGCACAGAGCTCTTACACAGCTGATACACCCTGGCACAAATTAGAGTGATTTCAGGGACGCTGTAATTTACGGCAGGTTACAGTGGTTCTTGGCACAGAGCTCAGCCCTCTGCAGACACAGCCCCCCCACATCTCAACACGTGTTCTCCTCCTTACAGGGTGTGGGCAGAGGGAGAGACGGTGCCAGGTGCTGTCAGCAAGTCAAAGCCATCAAGTTCAGCCTCAAGTCCGCCCTAGGATCACTTTGCTGGAGCTGCAACAAGCAATTTAAAAGAACATGCAGCTGGATGACAGAGAAATCCAGACCTCCTCAAACATCCAGTACCCGTTCATCCATAAAAAAGAGCAATTTGTTCACTTCCAGTAGCACACAATATGGGGAGGGTGTGTGTGTGTACACATGCATATGGCTAAATAACCTTAAAATAAGATAAACACGTGCAATTGCTTAAAAAGTTGATAAATTCAGCACAACATTTCAATGCAAGTAAGAGAATGTTTGAGGCTGGGGGTTTAGGAGGTGTACTATATTTAAGCATGTGCAGGTCGCAGCTAGTATCTAGTGAGATTACAAATCATAAACTCCAATTTACACATATTATTCTATTAAAATTAATTTTAATTTCCTCTTCTTATATACTCCTTCCTTCTCCGAAGGAACAAAGCAAACCTGAAATTAGTAGATATAAACTCAACGCAGCAATGAAATTAGACTGGCAGAGCCTAGTGACCATAAGAAACTTTATCACTGGATTTAACCCACATCTCCAAGGAAATCATTCCAGCTCTGAGCACCCTCTGCCATCATATTACCACCCGTGTCTGAGCACGTGTGTGCCTCTTATGCATTAGGGAGATGGCAAGAGGGGTCCCTGCTAGTTGTTAAAATTATTGATTGATCTAAAAAGATAATTTGTTCACAAACTTATGTAGAAAAGACAGAAAAACAACCAAACCAAAACAATTTGGAGAACTGGTTTTCTTTTCAGTACCTAAACTGTGATGGACTCCGAGAAGCCTGAAAGCTACAGCTGCTTCCCAGGATGAACTTGCTCTGGGCAGAACAGCATCCCGTTTTAAAGAGCTTGAGTTTCTATGCCACAACATCCTATTTCCGTGCCACTTACCTTCGGTACGTTATATCTTTACAACGAGTAATTAAAAGTATTTGTACTTTGAAGCCACTTAGGAGCTCATCCAATTACTTATATTAGCATTCTGGCAAACAGTCAAGCCTTTTTAATGTTGAGTCAGGCTCCTGAGCCTGCATCAAAAACTCTCCAAAGAGCAATTTTGATTTTCTCTACTTCCAGACAACTGGAAGGGATACCACAAGCTCTCCTGCTGCCTCACAGGAATCTTTCCTGGGGAAGATGATGTTCTGGGCTAAAACTGCAAAGCACCAAGTGCCATCTCCCAGCACCTATGAAAGGTCCTCTACCGCAGGAGGCAGGGCAAAGGGCTGAGGAAGGGAGATGTTCTCACTTGAGCCTGAGGCCAGAAGATGCACAGGATAAGACGTGCAGAGCTGTGAGTGTTTGCCGAGGGGTCCCAGGCGGCTCGGGGAGCAGCGCTGGTGACTCAGAGCCGTGACTCAGTGTCCCAGGAGCGCAGGGTGTGTGCAGAGAGGCACCGCGGGATGAGCGCCACAGCAACAGCTCCGGCCACTTCGTGTTGTTGAACGTCTCACAGCAATTTTATATAAATAAGGGTGTTAACTCTACTTGAAATATGGCCAAGGCATCCAGGTTAAGCTTCCACTGATATAAATTAAATTGGATAAAGTATTAGTCATTTCCTGTCCCAAGCTCTCATGCATTGTGATGTACATTATGAAATGGCAATTTTAAACCCAGAAATAGATTGGCTTCAGTTTTAATTGAAATAATCTTTATTTTGTAATTAAGCTATTACGTGCCAGAAGAATGATTTGCTTGGGGTTCATGCATGAGCGTTACAATCTTTGTAAAATCCCAAGCTGGATACTGTTTGCTAAGGTTGCTCTTGTGCAAAATGCAAAACCTGGAACTAGATAATTATAAAAATAAATTTGCTAATATATTAAATAGAAACAGCAGAAAAAACAGACACCATCTGCTGAAGGGTTTATTTTCCAAACTAAGGCATGTTCACAAATGCACCCACAGATTTAGCAACTGAGAGACCTTAAAATGTTAATGAATTTCACCTCGAAGGCCACATGAAGATGGTGAAAACCTGGATTTAGGGATTTGTATTTGAGAACTTTCCCTCTGTGCCTTCCACCATCACCTCAGACAGCAGGAGAGCTTTTTCCCAGCTGCTCTCCCACATCCAACAGCAAATTTCCACACACCACACCTCTGTACCTCCTCTCTGGCAAGCTATTGCCCAAGGTTAGCAAGTTTCAGATCATGCGACAGACATTCCCTTTAACTAAACTTACATCAAACACCGTTTTTCTTGTTCTTTGATGAGGCAAGGTATTTTTTCAAGGCAGAACTGGTTCTATTTTAAACAGTTTAACATGTTAAAAATTGTTTTCAGCTATGTAGCAAGTGTTCTAAGCCAAAGTAAGTGGAACTTACAATCATCTCTGGAGAAAGAACTGTCATTAGGAATAAAATGTGGGTTTATCCATTTTTCATATGTAAGTCAGATTCACTTTGTCAGTCTTGAGATTTGACAAAGTATAATTCAGAACGATTCACGCTCACCTTCCACTGGACTGAGTAATCAGATTAGACAAGGAAACGTACCAGTGGCTCTCCAGAATTTACTGCAATACTCCTTAGGAACCTCGCAGTATATGTGCCACTTCATTTTTCCAGTAATGCATGGCTGTCGTATATAATTGTGTACACAAGTACGACAACAATATCTCACAAATTTCCAGGAGCAGAAACTTGCAGAAACTTAGGAAGGAAAACTGTAGAGTTTTAATCTTGCTAATGCTTCCAAAGGCCGTGGAACAGCAACCAGAGGTGTGCAAGGCTGTGTGAGAGCCCCATCACGCAGACAGCAGCTGGTGTCATCTTCCTTGACCCTTCTGTTGGCAGCATTGTTCCTAAAAGACACTGCCTCTAAGGTGATGTCTCAGCACTGCATTCTTAATTAGTTGATTTTTTTGACAGTGGTGCTGCTTCTTGGATATAATACAGTAGATGAAAGACCTTTAAAGATACCATGTGTGACATGGTTTAATTTGGCTAAAAGATAAGGAGTTTTTAAGAAAAATGACAACCATATGAATTCATTCAGTAATATGGGAGGTAGAGTGGCAATTTAAAACAAGTCAGAAAGAAAGCAAAGGTTTATTTTAAAGTTAAATTTCTTAGAAAAATAATAATATTCTGTTTTCTGCAAGGACATCACCATAGATTTTAGCCTAAAAATTAGCATCCAGTGATGAGAGAATACAAATGCAATTCACTGCAAAGGAATACTCGTATGCTGATATTTTTTGTCTGGATTTTTTTGTTTTCATTTGAGTTTTTCTCTATACCTATGTTTAAATGTATTTTTGCATCCCACATAAAAATATGATAACCTTCCTGATAAAAAGAAGTATCTCTTATGTGATTTAATATAATTCTGAGAAGAATGACTTTGACCAATTGGCGTAGTGGCTCACTGCACTAGTGAACAAGGGTTTCTGCATCCAGTGGTCCACAGTCTGAGTGCTATGCAGGCTGAATAAGGAGATGAATTTAAAATGTGTAAATGACAAGTTTGAAACTTGACTGGATCAGACAAAAGATGCTGTATTTAACACTTTGCCCTCTAGTTTCAGACCTCTTTCGTTTTAGTCAGTTGAACAGAATATTCACAAGTGGCTTACAATTGTCTGTGAGCTGTTCAATTATTCCTGGGTCTAGAATTGAAAACATTAAAAAGTGGGTGATGATAATTAAGGCCAAAATATATCTAAACATACTGTAGGAAGATTCTTAATTAATGACAAGATAGAAAGAGTAAAAATTAATGGAAAGAAGTTTTGAAGAACAGCATGTGAAAACACTGGTAATTTACACCATATTATAGAATGTGAATAAAATATTACTTGATTTATCTTTGATCCTCCTGAAATATTCCTTCGGGCCTGCTCAGTACAGTACATCAGTCACCTCCTTCTTTGACTCAGGGGAAGTATGGCCTTTTTATTTTATTTAGATTTAAAAATATAGAAAATATCACACCACAATAATGTAATCAACTGGTAACCTGTGTGCTCCAGTAACTGGAAAAGATAGAAAGTCAGTGAGTAGATAATTATTCAAGGTCAAACCTTTCTAGTGTGGTGCCAGAAAAAAGCAAACAGTGAGGGTTAGCCAATACTTCACAAACACTTGTTTAAGGATTTCCTAATTACTATAAGTGGTTCCTCTGGCCCTGGCACTTAAAAAGGCAGCTGTATATGCATGATGTCATCCCTGCTGCCCATTATCCCTGCAGTAAATTTAGAGGATTAAGAAGAAAGTAAGACTAAATAGTCAAAATAATAATGATTTTTCATGTTTCCTGCCATTAAAAATTACCAAAAAAAAAAAAGGACAAATTTAACACTTAGCTTGACACTTAGGATACAATTAGCTACTGAAGTACACTTGAACATTTTTGTGCAAAAATCAGAAAAATGTTAAAAGATGACATGTATGCAGCATGGCCACAGCTCCATAATTAAAACACAGCTCCTCAAATATTTCCTTTCCTTTGTTTCTAGAAATACTTGCTAACCTTTTTCAAAAAATTACTTTATCGAGTGCCACAATGTAGAGGCCCAGAGAAGGGTTGTCACACACAGTCACTTTCCCAGTCCCACACTCCATCTGTGTGGGAAGTTCTGAGAAATTAACGTTTCTGATGCTGTCCTTACGTCTTATTTTCTATTAGGGGAAGCTGCTCCTCAGCACTGGTCATTTCTATGTTCACTTTCTATTTGTTCCTGAAACAGGAGCCAGTGAAAGCAGTGCTGCTGACATGTTATTGTCAACTTCAGTCTTGCACACTCTCAGTCTTTGACATCATTATTGCATGGTCATTCTTTTCTTTATTTTTTTCCCCACATTTCCCTTAATTTACAGCTACATTCCAGATTACCAATTCAGCCCACATGACTGGTAAAATTCTTCTCCTGCTTGTCCATTTCTAGCAGAAGTATCTGAATGTTGCTAGGAATACTCTGTTTTAATAACATTAGAAGTTCATGTCAACACCATAAGCCAATTTATTCTGAAGTGATGTCTCAAGCTGGCTTTGTCCTTTTTTCTGCAGCTTCAGGTACAGCTACCAGTCACCAATTTAATTTCTCTACTATGTTTCCTACTTAGTGAAAAAGCACTCACTGTTTTTCCTGGATCAAATTTATTTTACATCTCAAAACTAACAATATAATCTCCCAGCCTTCCAGATCTGGGTAGCTTCTACCACCATCTATTTTAACCATATGATCTCTTTTTACCATGTTTCTCTCTCCTGGTGTCTGTGAAGTTGGTTGCTGTCTCTGAGCATGTGGAATTGCCAGTGGTGGTCATCTTGGTAATATTGGCCTAGAAAACATTACTTAGTCTGGGTCCTGCATGAGAAAGACTCCATTTTTAATACAGGAGATTCTTTAAATTTGTATTTGAGTACCTTCTACCAACTAAAAATAATTTGGTGATGTTCCTATACAAAGGTGAGATGCTCCTGAAATTCAAAGTTTCTGTTTTCAGTAAAGTTCAGATTCTGTGGCCATACTGGTACACACCCACTTCATCAGGAGCAGTGTGGGACACTCACTGCTACACCACTCACCATTTCCCTTTTCACAAGTGACACTGGGCAGTGCCTGCACACTGATACCCTTCCATCTATCCATGGAAATCCTGGGAGCAGTCTCCACTACAGCACGGAGAAGGGACAAAGAAACAAAGAGCTGTGGCTGCGTATTCACCAGATCCACTGAAGCCCCTGGAAGCTTTTCTATTACCTTCCAGCAGTTACAGGTAAAGCTAGGAATTAATTTCTGAAAATCGATAAGATAGCTCAGGAGTAGGCTTTCAGAAACAACCCAAATAAGCCCATCTTTATTCCCTCTTGCAGTAAAAGCCATCTTGCTTCCTCAGATAGCAGCACGTGCAGTTTTGCATAGCCCAGCCATCCTGTTAACGTGCACACAGTAACTTGGCAAAAGGGAAACACAGCAAAAGGAATGCTGCCATGTTTTAGTAGGGAAGCTAAATGTCTTGCACAGATGCACATGCCATAAGGGAATGTTAGACCTAGCCTGACCTTCTGCACCACAGAGACTATAAAACATCATCCAGCTTCCTCATGCCCTGTTTTGATGAGATGCATGTACAAATCCAAATGGGAAAATACTTACATACAAGCTCCAGGATATGTTATGCACAGAATGATTCCTGCTTTTTATGCTCTTTCAACATAAAAATTGTCTCTACAAGAAAACGTCATACTTCCCAAGCTGACAGAAAACATATTTCCAATCATAAATATTCTGCCTATGAAGAAGCTGTAGGATATATGTATTTCACAGTTTCATGGCTCTAGTGCCTACCCAATCTCCATCTTTGATGTCATTGCTGCTTCTTCTCTCTTTTCAGGAACAGGGCCAGTATCCTTCCTGCCCCAGGACCATGATCCCACTCTGCTCAGACAGCTCTGGAAGCAGCCAGAGCACTGGAAAGGATCATGTGCATTTGTTGGGAACTAAAGGTGAACAACAGACTCTTCCTGATTGCAGCAGGGTGGTGCAGTTCTGTTCAGACACATCGAAGGCAGAGGAAGGCTCTATCCATGTATTACCCCTCCCATCCCCTCTGTTCAATTCCTTGCCAAAAGTAGTAGCAGGTGAAGAGTAAGGGGGGAAAGAGGCATATTAACATAGCAAAGTGGTATTAGGAAAAACCAGATCTTTCGCTACGGTTTGGTGTGGGTTATGCCTCAGAAAAGTTGCCTGATAAATTCACACTGTTAATTTAGGGTGTATGGAACTGCTTTAGCCATCACCCAAAGGTCAAGAACAGTGCAATCGAGGGCATAAACCAGCACAGCAAGGAAGACTTTTATGGTGCACAAACAGAACGAGTAAGATTCCATGCCTCATCACGGAGAATAAGAAAGTTTTATGCTATAGTCAGCCTTAGTAAAATGACATGTTTTCAATCCAGCACCCAAAATATTTAGCTTTTCCCTTTGCCTTCTCTGACTTTGGATCTCTGTGCTGTACCATCATTCTTTGATATCTTAATGGATGCCATTTTGGCAGAAAATAATTTATTCTGAAAAAATTCTGCACCAGCATTAACTGAGCTGAAAAATAACCCCTTAAAAAAAACCCACATCACGTGAAATAAGCAGATTTTGAAATTGTACAGTTCATGCCATAAGAATAATAAAACAGCAAAATTAAGGGGCTTTTTTATTTAGAAGTAACTGCTTTCTTCTACCTTTTATAATGTCCACCTCTTAGCATAACAAAGCTTTTCATAGCTTACTAATGGCTCCCTGTCACTAGTGCTGAGAACTATTATCACTGCGCTGCCCCTTCACATGGGCCTTTCAAACATCACTGTTTCACTTAATTCTTTCACCTCCTTCAGTTCAAATGCAATAAAAACCTTTCACTGGCTGACAACTAGAAAGGCAGAACAGCCTCCAACTGCTGTATAATTCAGGAGGGCTCTTTCTCATTTTAATTGGCTGCCTAATTGGAATGTTTATGGGTTCTGCGATAGCTTGGGATGAAAAGGCAGGGTGAGCAATTATGTGCTCAGCATTCCTATCTGGCAGAGTTAATAGTTTTTTTTAAAAAAAAAAAAGCTAAAGTTCACTGGAATGCCATGTTTTTGTTCTCTAAGAAATACCTTGATTTGAAACAATGTAATCCCCAAGTCAGAAATTATGTCAAGCTGTGCTTATCCAGTAGCAAGTTTGAGCTTTTGGAAGCCTCTTTGCTCCTTTTTGATGTTAGCATAACATGAAGAACAGGAGGCTATCTGGTGGCTGTCAAGTTTTTAACTGCTTGCTCTCTCACTGGCTGGAGATAAGATGTAAGCAGAGCACTTGATGGACTTGATTAATTCTCTGGAACGAAGGTTTGTCTTTCTTGGCTCAATGAATGACTTCATTCTAGTAGATGAGGTCACCCAAGTCAAGGCAATAAAGTTTCTGATATTCACATGAAAGCTAGTTTTCAAAGCTGCCAGCCCCTAAAAAGAGAAGCAAGTGTTTTCTCATTTACCTACATTCTAGTGGCAACATCCAGCCTGCTGCCCTATCTATCCTCTCCAGCACAGGACTGTGCTTCAGCTGAAGAGCAATTCTAACACAAAATGAGATTTAAAGGAAAGGAGACAAAAGGACACACTTTGTTTGAAGAAACAAAGATTTTTGTCAAGTGATTTGTCAAAATGCCAACAGGAAGAGAAAAATTACTTTCCAGCTTTTTTGCCTAACCAGTACAGTTTCATTTTCCCCCCTCCCCTCCCATGCTGTCTCTCTGCCACTCCAACTGCAAACTTCTGGGGCCAAAGAGCAGCTTTGTGGTCCCCTGTACAGTGCATGGTGCAGTTGTGTTTCAGAGTGAGAGAACCCAAGTACTGCAAACACAAGGATGCTGCTCGGTTTGGGACACTTGCACCCTTGCACGCTTTGAGCTTTAAGTGAAAGTTTATGGACTGCCCTTTACAAAGCAGACCAGTCTTCTCTGTTTTTCCTTTCTCTCTTTTAATAAACACCATTTAGTTTAAAAACACAGAAAACTAGTGAAAAGGGCCGACTTGCTTTGTAAATTTTCAAATTCTCACGACAGTTTGTGCAAAGATGTCTGTTAATCTCACCTTTTGCTTTTCAAAACTGTGCAAATGATAAGTAGTCTGTCCAGTACTCACTACAGCCTAGCATGTGCAGTAAACAAGCCAAACAACAGAATTCGGTCTAATCTGATGTACAGATTTGTTTTTTCAGATAACCTGAAAATCCTTGGTCTATTGTGAGGGACTTTTACTCATTCTACACTCCTTCTTTCCAGTTAAATTGTGTCCTTGCCTCTAAGTAACAAAGCACCCATAGTCCTGTGGATTATTAGAGTTGTTTCTCTAGTGTTTGAAGCTTCTTTCTAACCCATACTTCTGTTCCTGTGCTGCAGTGTTCCAGCATGTGCAGTCACAGTTGGGGCATGGGGAAGATGACAGGAGCATCCATCTCAGGCACAAGTGCAACCAAAATGCCAACCACATTACATCTGCCAGAGCTCTTCCAGCTGGTGCTACCACACAAGAAAAAGGGCTGCAAGCTACAGAGGTTTTGGGGCACTGTGGTTTTTTGCTAAATGCTTTCATAAGTACCATGGAGAAATTAGAATATGGTTTAAATGTTCCCATTTAACTATGGAGGCAGAGTTTTACCCCAGGTTTTATTGCCATGTGGGGCCTGGAAACCTATGGAAGCAGTGCCTTGTTTGGAAGGTCAGAAGCCTGTACCACATCAGAGAGCCCAGCTCTGCCTAGAACATACTTAGGAAATGTTGATTTGGTGCATGCCAGGAGGGATTTCTGGCCACAATAGCTCTTAAGAAATTCTCTCCAAAGGACTCATTTTTCAATTCACATACATCAGTTCAGCATCCAAATGATACAAAAATAAAATATGACAAGTCATATCCTTGCCACTATAGACATAGTTAACCTGTAAGAAGGCAGTCAAGCAATTAAATAAAAATAACACTTTCAAATAAGCTGTTGAGTAAACAACACCCACTCTTAAACTAATCTTTGTTCACATTTGCCTAAAGATTGTGACTTGCTGATATTAAGAATTTCAGAGGAAAAATCTAATTGCTCAATATGTCCATCTCATTTTACGGGCAAAGGCGATTCAGAAAATCCCATATGTTTGGTAAGTGTCCAAACATGTGGACGCTTATGCAAACCAACAATTCTTTGAAGTATGCTGCTTTCTAAAGTCCAGGCTGAAACTAAAATTTAATAATCAACAAAACGGGCAGAGCTAAGGCAGAAACTCTGTACTAAACTCTGCAGGACTGGGATATGAGAGGAGGCGTCTCTCTGAAGTGACATTATAGGCCCAGATGTGTTGTATGAGAATAAGAGCCTGTCTTAAGATGGCCTGTGGACCCTGCGAACTTCCTTGTTTCGTGACTTTAATGCAAGAAGAAAAATAAATAATGAAGCATATTAAAGACATTATTGTAGCTGTGTGCGCCTTCTGAAGGTTTGAGTTTCTAAAAGCTCCAACCTTTGAAAAAAGTACTCAGTGAAATTAAAGGCAGCAAATCTGCACTGAACTGTATTTTTATATACTACCAAATTTACATGTGGAACCCATTGTCACAAGATATTATTAAAGCCAAGAGCTTAGCAGGATTCAAAAAGGCTTAGACATTTATGTGAATAATAAGAACATCTACAGTTAGACCAGAAAGGAAAAAGACATTTATAAGTGACACTAAAACTCAGAGTTGAGGGCATAAGCCAATTGCTAGATGCATTGGTTTAGGCAGAAAATCCCCAATTGACGCTTTTTCCATAACTGTCCATTTCTTTTCACTTTTTTGTAAGCATCTGGTACAGACCAATATCAGAGGGACCATCCAAATCTGAGCCAGTCCAGCAGGTGTTATGTTCAAAACATAAAACTCTTTTTTATGTAAAGCTGTCATGAAATATTTTGAAAAGACTGCTTATTCCTTGCCTAATCCTATAGCATTTGGCAGCTCTTAAAAAGGGTAATGGATATTCCACAGTACTTTGTATATCCACAAGAATAGGGCAGTTTTAGCAATATTTTCCTATGTCTTGTGCCAGGACCTTTTCTCCTATATGTGGCATCAGACTCTATGGGTCTACATGGACATCCCACCCCAAACAAAACATGGTTCTACAAAACCTCTGCAGTTTCATACCACCATGAAAATCCCATGATTAGGAGCATGAGAAGCCACTCCCAAATCCCCACAGAGTCCAGAAACTGGGAGTGCTGAAGGAAACTGCAATTGTGAGCAAAGCCTTACAAGTGCTAAGGATCGACACTGCAGAAAAGGTCAAATGAATGAGTGTAGTGAGGCCATGGAATTATCCACTTTCATCTGTTAAACACCTAAGAGACATTTATATCACTAATGCTCTGTAAACACATAGTGACACAAACACAGCATTTGCTACTAATAAGTCTGTGTTTGTGTCTATAGGAGGAAAACTGCAGCCCCTCTCTTTTCTCCATAAACTTTGCCTGTCTTATTCTAGCCATTATAGTTTGATCTTTGCTGATGTTTATTAAGTCTAAATATCAAATAAAGTGATTTTTCTGCTTAGAATAAAATATCAGGAATGTGATAACATATTCAGAAGAAAAGTCAAAATGACCCTTAAAAAAGGAATGCATAAACTCCTAGAATTGAATTTATGCTACTTAGCATCACATTAAAAATATTCAAAATATAAATCAAAATTCAAGGGTATAACTTATATTCAATTTCAAATTTATGGCATTTTAAAATAGGATGATTTCCTTAAATGTGCAATAAATTTGGTTTTGTGGAATTGCACATGCCACCTTATCATGACAGTTGCTTTATCTACACAGTCCACTGAAGCCTAGTCACTTTATATAATCTGAATTCACAAATCAACTGTCGTCTTCACTTCACTGATTCATTGCTGATGGGCCTTTCACAAGGTAAAAAATCCTTTCCAAGTTGACAAGAGTAATAAATGGAGAGGTGAGAGCTGCCTCTCCATCCTGCTGTTCTATTGTGCTGCCGATAGTGACACATGGCAGAATAAGCTCATAAACCAACCTCATCTTTTGACCTCTGCAGAGCAAACGGAAACAGAGGGGCATTTATGATGATGACTATATTTAAAGACCAATAATGACTAGATAAACCTCTGAAATCTAACTAGCTCAAGCAAAGCTTGGAAAAATGTGATGGTTTTGTGTATTTAATACCGTGAAAAAGTGTTGAAAATACAGCTATGAAACTTTTGGAATAACCTAGAATACAACTCATCTGCATCTGGTTACAAGATGCTTACAACTATCCTATGCACACATGAGAAATCTTGAAAAGATTAATGAAACTGTAATTGGACTTTTTAAAATTTTTATTCCAGATTAAGCAGGAACAACACAGAAATCAAAAACTGAACCAGAAAATGAGGGCATTCTAGGAATAACCAAACCATTTTAAGTAACAAGACTTTCTTTGACCAAGGCTGCTCAGGAGAGAAAGGAACAGGTGAACTAAAAATGCATACATATATGATCCAGTGAAATGCTATTGTATGAACCTGTGCAAACTTAGGGCAAAGTTTATAGCAGAAATTAAATGCAGAATAGAAGCTTCCTTCACTAAAAATTTCACTTTTATATCCATCAAGTTGCAAGTTGTTCAAGTGACCAGTGTTCTCTGTATTTGTTAGACACAGCAGCACTGGAAATGCAAAGCAAGATTTCTTGCCCAGAGAAGCTGTTGGTATTACCTGTTCCACCCTGATTGTGCCCCATGATTCTGGGCATATATTTGATTATATTGAAACATTACAAACACCATTACCATTTGAAGATGCTGAGAATACAGACACACTTGATTGAAAGTATACTCTGGCTGCCCTCCCTCTGCAACCCTCTTCCCCCCCCCAAAAAAAAGCCACAACAAAATAGAATAAAATCTGTTACACCTTATTTGCTCAGAAACACAGATTTCTATTAACGTATTATGGTGGGGTGATGCGCTCTAGCTCCTCACTGAGTCCATCTCAAAAGGCTCACAAACATCACCAAATCTATTCTTGTTTTGATAAGGGTCTGTAGAAGCTGTATTTGGAGCTCGGTCGGTTTTTGGGTAGAGCTCAGGATTTGGGTTACAAGCAATAGCCAGGCTAGAGGTCATATTCCAGTTAGGTAGCTCTGAAACCTCATGAACTCAGGACTGTGAATTAAAAAAAATAAACTGAATTCAAGGAATTTCACCATCAGCCGCCATTCCCCTCTTACATCTTGTTATGGCAACAGTTTAATTTCACCACCCAGCTCTGAGTTGCCCCTCATCAAATGTCACAGTTTACCATGCCAGGCCACTCCAGAAAGTTTTTAAGGTGAAGTTCTTTGTAACCAAAAAGAAACAAGATTTTGTTTGGGGGGATTGTTTATTTTTTTCCCCCAAAACCACTTGTCTTCACAGGAGTATGTAAAACTCAGTTGTTCATGCTGATTATCTCAGGCAGTATCAGTTGGCTTAGTTTGAAAATCAGGTGTACTGTTTCATAATTAAATTATTCAACAAAACCTTGACTATAAAGCATTCTCCTTAAACCTAATTAAGAGTGTGATTTGATAAAAGCACATTCTGCAGTTTTAGTTTACATTCCCATATGAGTAGGAGTGTCATTATTTCATGCTTTACACATTTGGGGCTTCACAGGGTTGTTTGAGTTTTTTTGTTTGGTTGGGGTTGGGTTTTTTTCCACCTGTCCTTTCTCAAAGCTGATTTTAAATTATATAAAGAAGTACTCCAGGTTTTTATCACACCAATTCATTAAATGTTAGCAACATTCAGCTCTGATTAAAAAAAAAAACAAAACCAAAACCAAAAGACACACCCCTAAAAACAAACAAAAACCCAACAAAAAAACCCCAAACAACAACAAAACCCCCAAAACCCACAACTCCCTAAAAAAACCTTCAACAAATAAACCAACCCTCAACAAAAGTAAGAGAAAGACATCGTGTAAAGAGCACTATTTCAAAAGTTGGCCCTTGTTCAAGCTGCATATGGTCACATAATCTTTTAAAACGCACGATTCAAGTCTCAATTTAATTATGTAATAGCACAAATGGAATTACACTGCAGATGAAGTGCAGTATTTCAGCTCAAACACTCACTGGAGTTGTGTGACTGACCCAAGATTATTTCATTTGGCCATTGTATTAGAGGGCTTAATCTGAATGCAAGCACACGCAGCAAACAACAATTTCAATGCAATACCTTCTCCTCTTGATCCAAATTTTAATACAGGCTGGGCCAGGTTATGAAGGTAATTTGTCAGGCAGCTTGCAAAGATTATGACAATGCGATATTAACAAGTATTTTTCTTGAATTGTTTTATTTGCCGTAGAGATTTGTGTGTCAGCTTAAAGATGCAGATTCATCTTTTTCCCATGTAAGTACTGGTGTGTGTGTGACCCCTAAGTAGCAGACAATTGTAGCAACCTCTTGGGGTAACTGGAAAAACGAGGATTTTCTCTTTCAAAAGGCTGGGAATGCAAAATCCTAGCTAATCCATTCCTCAAACCTGTATACTTTCTGTGCTGCAGCAATGTGCATTTTTCTCACCTCTCCACAGTGGATCCTCATTTCTGACCCAAATGGTTTGGCTGGGGGTAGGGAGCAGGGACGGACTGATCATTTCCCACTCCAGTGGAAGAAGGACGACATTAAGCTTTTGAGTCTGGCCAGGGACTTCCCTGAGCTGAGAAGCCCTAGAGAATAAATGGGGATGGAACATAGGTATTCCCGGTTAGGAGACAAAATACTAAACTTTATATAACTTTATTTTGAACCACTAAGGCCAAAACAAATTCTCTTCTTTAATTGATCTCTAGTTTCTTAGATACTGGGGAGAAAAAGATGCAAATACTCTGGCTTTAGCCTAGCTTTTGTCAGTCACTTCTGAAAACACCTTACAACACATCTTAAAGAAACTGTTTAGATTAAAATAATAGAAGGTTGGTATGGAGCTGACAAAAAAAAAATTTGTTTTGTTCAATTATTTTAATAACAACAAAACCAAATGGTATGCATGTAAACTTGAAGACAACTGCAAAATACTGCAGCCAAGAAATATATATACAAGTAAAACACATTACTTACTTTTAAAGAAGCTGCAATAGAAAAAAACTAAACACAAGAAAAGCTGAAACTAGTTTAACTGGACCACTTCTATAGAAGCACAAGAAATGTTTCCAGCACTTTGCCCATTGTGTCTAAGGCTTCAGCTGAAATACGGCAAGACACCATCCAGAAGAAATGAAAACCAAAGTGCCAGTATAACTGGAGAAGGCTGCCTACCTAACCACGGTCCAAGGCAACATCAGCACATGACACCATATTCTAAATTACACCTTGCTTCAACAGAGAGCCTAAGAGCACAAGAGGTTTTCCACATTGAGGATCAATTCCATACTTGCCATATTCTCAGAATATCTTTCTGACACTTCAGCCACTGACTAAAATTATATTTCAAGCTATGACTTAGAGAAAAACTTTGCACCAATAATGCTTTACTTTTGTTTAGAAAGCAATTATAGCTGCTGTATCTAGTTGTTATTGTAAAAAAATTAAGAACATAGCCTTGTCAGGCTTTTATGATGTACATGTAAATCATAGCTTGCATAAGCATTCCTGCTAACCACATCAAAGTGAAAGACAAAGCAGCACGAGATCTCCTTAGATTACAAGCATGATTCCACACTGTACAAAGAAAGGTACCTCTCACAGAGACTGCACAGTACAGGTCTCAATACACAGAGCACGGCAATGTCATCATCACTGAGTGCTGATCTGGTCATTCATGTGCTGCAGAAATGGGCTCCGACTAGAACAGCTGAGGAAGACCAAGAAAAAAGCCTCGAGTCAGAGAAGAACAAGGTTCTCTTTTTTTAGCCTACCAAAACAAAGCAGGGTGGATAACATCTGTAAATACCAGTGGGGAGAGAGGTGTAAAAGAAAAGAGGCTATAGAGAGGAAAAAGAATCACTTAATTGAAAGAACCAAGTACCAATCAGCAATTAGAAATGACAGGAAATTAGAAATTAGAAAGAGGTCATTAACCAGCAAAGTGGTGACATCCTGAAACAGCTGCCAATGAAGGGGGATGGGGCACAAGAAACCAATATGAGGTTCAAGTGGAACCTGAAAAAGAGGAGGGGATTACATCATACTATGACTTTCAGACTTTCTGTCTTCTCATCTTGAACTTTTGAGATATGGATTTTATTTTTAGTTCTGTCCTTGACTTTAGGAAATGCTCTTTTCTCTTTTGTAGAAACACCTACTTCCTTTAAATATAATTATTCAACTTTTATAGATAAAGCTCTTTTATATATATTGCAATTTAGAAGTGAATCTAAGATCGAAAAGTATTCTTTTTTTAAAATTGCACATTTATTGTTTTCACAGTAGAACGCGTCTATAATACCAATGATTACTTCTGTTCCCTGGCAGCCACGTCAACATATCTTCCCTTTATGTCCCTCCTGCCAGGGGTTTATGTGCAGATTAACACAGCCTGTGCTCCCCTTCTCTTCTTTTTCTCATTTCACGCCAGCTCTGCCACTCTCCTCTCTGTTCTCTAGCACCATATACTGAATATAGACTTTCTATAGAGCCTCATTGCCCTACACCACTGTCCCTCATTCTCCATCCCATGTTTCCTTCTGCTCTGTTTTCCCTCTCTGCAATAGTTTTATTGCACCATCTGATCTGTTCATTCCCCACCAGCATTTCCTATTTCTCTTTCTACAGAGAGGACACTGGGTAATTTTACATGGGTTTTTTTTCCCTAATTGTTGGCTTTGGCATTGGGTTGGTTTTGCTTTTTTTTCTTTTTCTTTTTTAATAAACCATATAGGTATTTTCAGACTGTTTTATCACAGACCAATCTAGAGATGAGGAAATGTAGATGCCAAACATGCATGAAACCCATTTAGACAACTGAAAAATATGACACATGTCCAAGCACAGCCCATGCATTCAGCAGATTCTGAACTGCAAGTTATTAAACCAAAAAACATCCTCTAACAGACTGAGCAGAATAGGCTGCCTCCCTTTCTCCTCAGATATTTTCGCTATCAACGCCCCATGAAGAGAAAGTGCCATCTCCATCTCCTGATTTGCTCCCCTCTAGGATCTTCAGGGAATCAGGTACTAAAAATATCATACATTGGTTCGGGTTAGAAAAGACGTTTAATACTGTTGAGTCTAACCATTAACGCAGCACCACCAGTTCCACCCTAAACCATGTCCTTAAGAGCCACATTTACATGTCTTTTAAATACTTTCAGGGACTGGAAACTCAACCACTTCCCTGGGCAGCTTGTTCCAATGCTTTACCAGCCTTGAAGAAATCTAGAGAGGTAACACAATGTTAAAAATTATTATTATGCAGGTGACAAAGCAGCTAAAATATACCCAAACACAGGAAGATGAACACTGTTTGTTGTCATCTTCAAGTGTTTCTTGGTGCCTTAGATCATCTAGTTAATTTTTTCTTACACCTGTCATGCACTTTCTCTTAGTCAAAACTTTTTAAGTATGTAAGATGAGGCACGGTGAGGACAAAGTCATTTGACTCACAGCAAACACATGGTCATTAAGAAAAGAAGGAGGAAATCTCCCAGGTTTGTGAACCTCTCTCCCCTTTAGGTTGACCAACATGACGTTTCTCTTATCCATGGTTTCACAGTCACACTTAGATGTGTCATCCACAAATGTATTCTCGCCATACCATCTACATATTTAATTTCCAAATCTACAGACTTAACAGGAAATACTAAAAAAAAAAAAAAAGTCCATATAATTAAACATTTATAGAACTCCAGTCACAGGGAAGTTAAACCTGGGCACAGTGCCCCAAATGATGCTTCATACAGCTTGGTAAAATAAGTGCCACTGCAGCAAAGCAATCTAAAATAACCTTCTCAGAAATTGCAAATGCAAACAACTTCCTCCTGTTCAGAACATCAATATAATCAAGTTCTCTTTGATTATACGGGATCCTGTAATCATAGCCCTCTGAGAATTTTTTTGGCTACTTTCAAAAATGTCTGAAATTTACTCTGTAAAATTAATGCACAGAATCTGAAAATTCTACCTTAGCAAATACAAAAGACCATTTGATTAGCTACAAATAAAAGCCCCTTGAGCTAAAATGAATAAGGTTTAAGCCACTTCAAATTATTTTCCCGCCTGATAAAGCCATTATCACATTTAGAGCATTTACAATGCAGAACTACATTCCTTTGATCATCTTATAAAATTAATTGATCTTGCTTATCTATTGTACTATTTTAAATCATTTTAATTGAGGACATTAGGAGAAGTAATGGTAACAACCAATGCATTTATTAGCTACTGACGTTCAAGGCAGCAATGTCATTTTCATAATCTGAATTTCTCTATAACAAAATTCCATTCTTAATGGAATTTACATATAGATCACCCCCAGCCACAAATAATTTACTGTTACTTTAAGTCCTAAAGGACAGGCAGAAAAACTGTGAAAAATCACTCCAGCCATACTTAATTTTAATTATTCTTTAAAATCAGATAGACACCCTGAAGTTAAATTCTCATAATTAAATAGAAATTAAAAGTTTCTAAAAGCCTTATTTTCAACTCCAATTTTAAATGCAAATGAACACATAAGAAAATTGTCCCATGAAGAACTGAGTAATCCTCATCTATAATGTTTTGTTCCATAGCCCCAACACTCCCCCATCACCCAGAGTCCCATGGAGGTCCTCACTCAGTTAAAGGCTACAAAAGGCTGGGTGCAAGATTCCATTATTAACCTAAGTTCTGACTACTTCCTTCTTGCCTCCTGCCTTGTCAGGTCAGTAATTCCCACTCCCAGCTCCTTGTCCTGCTGAAGCTCCATCTCTCTTCTGACTAGTTTTGTGACTGTGGTGATGTTTTGTGACTGTTCTAAGGTTAGGACAGATGTATCATATTTCCATTTCCAAATTATAAAACAAAGGCCGTAACACTTGTTGGACTGTAAACACATTATGTACCAAGCTTTAGGTTCTCAGTTACATTCTGATTTGGATTTTGCAAAAGTAAAGAAGAAATTATATCTAGGTGGTTTATTGTGGTGACTTCTCAAACTAAGTTCTGTGGGATAGATGCTCCTCTGTGGTAAGAGCAACGTGGTCAGTCGCTGCTGTGTGACAGTGCCGAGGTTGCTATAATGGGACACAGTAGCATGTGGAAGGTTTGCCTTTACCTGAGACAAGGCTGAATGTAACAGCTGTTTATGCTTTGATGGTATTAAATAATTTTTTTTAAAAAAAAGAGAGAAAAACAAGAAAGAAAAAAAAAAGGAAAAATTAGTGAAGAGGTGAGTCAACTAGCAGCAAGCCATAAATCTGCAACTAGGTTAGAATAAGCAGCCCTTATTCATGCTGATAACTACTCTACACCAGAGGAAAGCACTCAGTAATGAGCTCAGAAGAGAGAAGTGAGGAGCCTGGTTACAAGATGAAGAGGTGGGCACACAAGCAACTGCACTATAATATTCACCCCTTTTGTCCTTGGCCAAGACTACAGGCATCAAATGCCATGCTGTCCCCACTGGGACTCATCAAAGAGCAAGGGGAGGAAAGAAAAAGAAAAAAGAAAGCTGAAATAAACACTGTAAAGAGAAACTGCCTTTGCTTGTTCTGATGACTAGACTTTTTTGTTTCTCTCTACTTGGCTTGCAGGGAGTACAAAGCACTGGCATTCCCCTTTATAGAATGGGAAAATGACAGTTAAAAGTAAACACTTGCATTTAAACATACACAGTGCAAGGACACCATCATATTTTTGCTATAACAGAAAGTGTCTCCTAACATTGTTTTTAGACTATTGACTCTGAAAAGTAAACTTCTTACTAATTCACCAAAGGTTGCACAGTTTTAAGATTAAGGTTTTGGTCCAGTGGGTTTGGGGTTTTTTAAATCTTACTTTGTGTTTTAACTTCATCCCCAGAGGAACTCTTAAATCAACAGAGTCCCATCACACAAGTACCAGCTTCACCTTTCCAAGTGCTCCAGAGGAAAGGACCTGTTTGATTTCAGGCTACTCTGAGGCCATTTTTAATTCCCATGGTCTAAGATTCTCAGCAGGATAGGTAAACACAGGGTAAGCAGAGTTGGAAAGCAAAAGGATAAATAAGAATATAAACTGGTTAGATGAAAATATTTTGAGAAACTGAACAGATAAGGAAGTAGAGGCAGTTTTTCACATAGAAACCAAAACCAAAACTAAAGGTACACTAATCAGACCTGAGCAGCTGAGCTCTCAGGCTGTGGGTTTTTCATTGTGTTAGTAGCCTCCAGTGCACCTCTTCTGTCCCCTTTACAAGCCCAGACCTGCATCCTTTCTCTATGGCTGTGGTGCATCTGGCACACTAAATTCTGCTTCTATTACTAAAGAGCCCATTAATAACAGCAGCATGAGCTTCCAGGCTGTCAGAACTGCTTTCATTTCAGATTTTTCTCTTGTTTAAACAGCGAAGTCTAAATGCAGCTATGTCTCCCTCTAGTTTATGGCATGTATGGTTTGAACAGCATAGATATGGTTAAGATCTTATTACTACAACCTAAGGCAGTAGAGCTCCGTGTTCAGAATTTCCCAGAGTATATATTATTAACAATATATTAACATATATATGTTCATATATATATTATATACTATATATTAACAATATATCCCTGAAACAGAGATTGAAATAAAACTGTTGTACTTGTTCAGTTAGGGAAACTTACCACATTGTAGGTCAGTGTAAAAACCTAGTCAAGATAAACTACCTGTATTTTATTCACCTAATTTAGGTGAGGTCAGCTTCTGGGTGTGAAGGTGAACACTGGTCATACTGAGGTGGTATGTTTTGTGGTAAGTAGTTCAAGAATAAAACGCATCCCAGAATACAAAACATGAGTCAATATAAGCACAAGACATATTTGTGTAAGATTTTGAGTAAGTGAAATACTTGTAAGATTTTATAAGACTTTTATGAGCAATCCATGACAGAATGCTAGACCTTTCATATGGAAAAAATACAAAGGTGATTAAGTCAAAGTTTTCATCTTTGAAGTCCTCTGAAATGTGAAAAAATGGTATGATGGTAAATGGAGCGGCCTAAAAATTCCCCTAGTGTATGGCAGGATGTTCTACAATGACACAAATTGCCCTGGTGCCTGAAGTTTAGATCATCTTGCCAGAAACATTAATATTTAGTCAAGCTTTTCAATAAAGCAAATTTTCCAGCAGGCTACTAAACAGTAAGTATAAAGGACTTTTTTTACCTGAGAAACCTACAATGAAAAGACAGTTAGGACAACTCTGATTCCGGACATGGTCCTCCAAACAGACCGCTCCTGGATTTACGGCATTACTGGTTCTTTAGTGCACACAATGGAATCCCTATCACAGTCCTGGCAAACTGCTGCGGAGGAATCAACCCCAGGCTAGTAACAGTCTTGACACGCCTCCAGTGGAATGTGTCTTAACACAACCCTGACGAGTTTCCAGGCTTGCAAAGAAATAATCCAAACATGAAAAACAGTTAGACAGCTATTAACACAAAGTTCTCTCTGACATGGCTTGATCAAGGAGTGTGGTGTCAATTGAAAGAAGTGAAAGAAGAAGTAGTTAAAGAGGACAAAGCTGAAGTGTTCCCTTAAACACAGTTTTGTAGTGAGAAGGTTTGCTAGGATGGAGCTCAGGAACAGTAATAGCAGCACCAACAGATGTTTTAGTCCTTATCTATAGACGTAAATCTTCAATATGCACCTTTGTTACATCCCATTTGCAAAGTATTTACTAGATAATAATTTCATCAAATCTGTGAGCCATATCTTCATTTTAATTTTTATTTCTTTGCTTATAAAAAATCTACAGAGGCGTCAGTTCAAGGCCAATCACTTGGATTTGATCTCAGTTTATTTACCAAACACTAACCTTCAACTTAGATCAGACTAGGTTTGCATGTTTGAGTACCTCACTTGTCTCGCTCTGCCACCCTCCGTAAGGGTCTAAATCACTAATGCTAAATGTCAGCCAGCGTGGATGACAATACATCTGGCACCACCACAGAGTATTTGTACTATGTGGCAGGTCAAGGAAATGCTCTCATAACAGGGAGAGCCCTGTTATGGCTGCATGGGCCTTCCTAATCTGTGAGGAAAAGGATTTGAGCTCCTGGAGTACAGGTGAGGATAGGGGAAGCACACCTCACGCTCACAGACCCCTCCATGGAACACGGGCATTTCCAAGGCCTTGCAGCATTGCTGGGCAATCCCCAAGAGCTTCTAGGCCTCAGGAGCCCAAAGTCACTGCCCTCAGCAAATTACACTTGCCCAACTCCTTCCATCAAGGCCTGACATCCCTGAAGCGTCAGCAGAGGCTGAACACAGGGCTCCTCCTCAGAGCTTGAGGAGACACCAGGGAGCAGATCGTGTGTCCACGTGATGGTGGCAAACCAGTGCCAGGCCCATCAGCAACAGCACACACCTTCCAGCCATACCTGCGTTGAACTTGTTGCTCTGCTCATGCATGCTAGTGAAAAACAGGAACACAAATAGCCTACAGAAGAAAATGCAAGTGAAAAGGACAGTGACCCAAACAGAAGCCTGTCTATGTAAATAATCAGGCATTGGGAAAGATAAAAATAAGTCTTTCAAATAAATCAGAACTGCCTCAAGGCTTCACTCTGTCTGTGACAGTCTCTACTGATATTTCCATCCCTTCCTCAACTACAATAAAGGTGAAAAATATCACAGTTCCAAGGCGAAGAGTACAAAAACCCCAAGAGCAGGGCTGACTGAAGCTGAGCAGCAAGGCCTGAAGACTCCCAAACCTGGCAGAAGGGGAGGAGGTCCAGCAGACAGCTCCTCCTGTACCCACTGCCACCCACCACACCAGGTCTTAGCACCTGGAACCATGCACGCAAACCTCCTGTGAAACACACCTGTATTACAGTACAGCTCCCACCTTTTCCCTTCCATGATCATTTGGAATGAAGTGGGGGAAAAAACTGTCAAATGGATAACATGGCACATGCAATTCAAATGTGATCTCCTAATGAATGAGCAGCACTGACTGATCCAAAGAGGAATGTCCCAGCAGGGAAAGCAGACTGTGAAGTTATGTAAATAAAATGATCCCAAGGAGAGGCCTCTCATGAGCCCATACGGGAGAAACACTGATGGGGCAAACATATTCAACTTGTATTGGGAGGAGGGTGGAGGAAACTGCACAGCAATGTAGCTCAAATGGAGACACACACATAATATCCCTCTCCCACCAATGCAACTGAGGTGTTTCTACAATCACAACTGCAAATTTTGTAATAAAATGAGACTAAGAATCATAAATTATATGTAAATTGCTTGTGTATAATTTACGAATACCTAGGGCTAGATATTATTATTCTCTGCATTGATAGTTTTCTGCCAAATGCTTAGATTGTTGCTTTGTAGCTTAGCATCCTCTCTTCTCCTCTGTGACCCCACAAGTGAATATACATATTGTAAAAGAACAATATTTACTTAAGACCAAAGGGGGAAATATCCTTGTTATACTGAAAAGTTTATATTTACCATAGGAAATAATAATTTTTTTTAAATCTAAATTGCTTTCCTCATAAAAATACTAAAGCAATATGATCTTCTCTGCTTGCCTATGATTAAGGGTGCTTTGTAAACAGATTGTTCAGACACCATAATACTGCAAGATCAGTGTCTGTTTTAGTCTGAAAATATTTAGCAACCCTACAAGTTAAACATGATATATATAAATAGAACTTTCTAATTAACATTTCTCTTTTGTCTGACACTTTATTTGCCTTTTTTTTTTTTAATGGATAGCAAGCACAATGACAGCATGGTATTACTCTTGAAATAAACCTGCCAAGACAAAAGCATGTGTCTTGGATTTATTTTTAACAAAAAGAACAGAAGTAGCGTCTTTTCCTGGGGTTTGCTTTTGTTCTGTCTGTAGGTTGTTCTGATAGTAGGTTGATTGGCTCAGAAAAAAACAATAAGTAGAAAAATACTTTTTCTGAAGAGTTATTCAGTACTTTAACCTGCCCTCTAGACCTGAGATACATGGAAGATACTTAAGGGTCATCTGTATTATTTGACAAGTGTTACATCTGGTATGACAGGCAAAGATACAACCTTAGCACTCATTCGATGATACCATTTTGAACCTAACTGGTGGCAAAATGTTATTTTTTTTTTAAATACAAAATGTGATAGCTTAGTGCTGAAACATGGATTTCCAGACAGAAGATAATATCAAAGTGACCATTTGTGATGCCTGAAATCATAACCTCCATGTAAGGCTCAAAGACTCATTCCACGCAAGAGATACATACATAAAACACTGCAGTCATTTATGGATGCCCTTTAGCCCAGATGTCTAAAACTATTCCAGTGAAATACAGCAACCCAAACCCAGGTTTTTGACATTTTACAGAATGATTATATATGAAACTAAAATTAGATAGCTACATGAATGTTCCAGTCACAAGCGTGGCTGTCCTCAGCTGCTGCTGACACACTTCAGCTCCACCCCACTTTTGAGAAGAAAGAAATGTGGCCTCTTCAGCTTTCCTTGCCTAAGTAGATGCTACCCAATTTCTCCTTCTGATCATTTCTAAGGTACTTTCTAGACATAGAATACAAACCAATAACTCCCCACAGAACCTTTTGTTCCAGGACTCACCCCCTGCCCCTTGCCCCCAGCTCACAAATGTAAGAAAAATTCTTTTTGATGACTGGTATGAAAAAAAACATATTGATTCCTGAGGAAATATGTCCACACTCATACTCCCCTTACATATTTTAGGCAATAATTAATTTTAAAAATGTCTTTTTTTCAGTAAGCCTGAGCTATATGATTTTTTTTTTTTCTTTACATGTTGCATAGCCATGGTGGAGTAAACATGGGGACACCCAAGGACAGCCAGGACAGAGGGAAAAAGGTGCATTGCAGCCTGTGCCTGCCTACATAGCTGCATTAAGCTAAGCCACAATCTTGCCTTTAAGCTAATTAATTAACTGCTTTCAACCATAACTGTTTCTTCACAGCTTTCTTAGTCTGGCAGTGATAAATACGCAGTAATGATGTTAACAGTTTGGATTTACACAGCTGGTGTAACATACAGAATGGCATTCATATTTATGGACTTGGCAAGGTCCCGAGCCACCCTGCACTAATGTATCACCACTGAAATCACAGCAACTGGGCAGATTTACACCACTGAGTGATCTGATGACCTACTCAGCGTATCAACTCCTATGTGGGCATTAAGCCCAAAAGCAATATTTATATATTCATAAAAGTACATACTCACCAAACAAGCTAAAGGTACTACACTGGAAATCACCTCTCTTCAATTACTGCATGTAATTTTTAATGCTGTTCAAGTTTAATTACAGTGAAGTACTTAACTGGGCTGCAGCTGATTGATCATGTTCTTGACTACTTGTCTCCTTCTCCTCGCAACTGTCAGATGGAGAGATCTAGATTAGTTTACACCACATAATGAGAGCTTACTGCTGAAATATGAATGGATATTGCATAGTTCAACTCAACCTGCTTTAACAAACTTTATTTATTTAAAAAAACCCCACCTCTTGCTAATCAATTCTTTTTATTTGCCTTTCTCAGTTTGCCAGGAATTGCTATGCATTTAGGTATTTTATTTAAAATGGAAATGAAATCATAATACATTAATTTAGCCAATAACCAAATGCATAAACCATGTCAAGTTTGGGTTTTGTGGGGATTTTTAATGTGACCCTGTTTGCACATTGGTTATGTTCTTTAATTCAGTTGGTTTTTTGGAGGAACTTTTAAGTTCCTCAGGATTCATGCTACTAAAGAAAGATGATTATAATGTTGCTTGTTTGATCCATCTGTGACAGAGTTCAAGGGAGAAGGAGAGGGAAGACCATTAAAGAGAATATGTTTCTGTCAAGTCCTAGTATTTATGCTATTTTAATTTTTTTTTCTCCTGTATCCCCTCCCTTCAAAAACAACAAGCAAACACATCCTTAATTTACTCACTTCCGAAAACTTGACTAAGTAGTGCCGAAAACATGATGAAAAAAACAAAGTCTTTTCAGCCAGAACTACAAATTAATTGTTGGTCTTCAGCATAAATATCAAGACAAGACCTTCTGTCCTAACTCAGGAGGAATGGGACAGAAAGGGAATAGACTAGGGACCCTTTATTTCTGCTGTGATTCCAGAAGCAACCTAGAGAGTTTTGCAAGGCAGAAAGTGTTAACAGCTCCTTTAGCTTCAGACAAGTACGTGTTAGTTGTAACATGTTTGAAATAAATTAAAAGTTAACCTCACATCTGCAGCAGCCTAAGTGCATTACACAAGCCTACGTACATGACTTCAGCTTTGGAAAGAGCTTCATAAATTCTGGATGAAGGAGAAGAAAGAGGCCAGTTTGGAGCATGCTGGGAAGGAGCCATGATGAAAAATATTGAACTCAACCTGTAGTGGCAGAAGCATGGCTGCAATCCATGGCAGAGGGTCACTGTGGAAAAACAGAGGTGCTGGGATGGGTGCATACCAAGCACCAAGCGGGTGCTGTTCTACAAGCAAAGCAAAGACAAGGGTGCTAAGAGTTACACGCTTGTCCCACGAACACACCAGGAACAAGACTCCCAGGCTGATCTTTGAAAATAGATCATTGCAGACTACAAGAAGTATTTGGAGGTGGTGCTTTGGCTCTTACTGAACACTGCCAAAGTAATTTCATTCTCTTTACTAACATGTGTACAGATTAATTACCAATGTAAAATACAGAATGCCTGAAGAAATGCAATGCGTTTCATTTTCGCACCTGGTGCAACCTGGTGCACTGATCCCTCCCAGACTGTTGTGTTTTACTGGATGTAACAAACGAGACTGTAAGCAAAATTATCATTGCAAAACCTTTCAACTGCTTGGAGAAAGAACAGGAAAACAGTCAGCATTAGTTTTCCCACACAGTTCAGTTGCATCAAAGCATTTATTGGGAATAACTTCTATAAGACAAAATTTTCAGGAGTATAAATGTGATTTTAAAAAAATTCTACATGCACGGATGTTTCTTCTGCAAGTGTTATTAAGAATGAACAACTTGCAAAATAGTTTATACATTTTGCTGTATAAAACAATAAATTGCTGAACCCCAAAATAAGCAAAGCACATTTGGCATCTGCCTATATTCCATTAATTGAGTAAGCAAAGCAGTTGCATAAAACATTTTTTAAGATGTATAAAACAATAGACTACAGATAATACTAGAATGGGAGGACAAACCCTTTTCATCTTATAAGGTAGGCAAGTAATTGTTTGTATGAATGGCTGTGTCTATCTGTTAGTGTAATAACTGCCTGCAGAATGCATGAAACGAGCTAATAGCAATAATTATCTGGAATTAAGGATGAACATAAACATTTCTTTGCACTCGATAAATAAACAGCAACTGGAGTTTAGTATTCACCAATGGTGTAACCAGAGCACGCATTTACCATGATGAAAGGGAATAACCATTCCAAAGAAAGCTATGGAGAAGCTGAGTCTCTCCATTAATAACAAATAGATAATTTGGAGCTTTAATTCCATTGCTTCTGAAGCTGCATGAAAAGACTGGATCACAGCCAAAATGCAATAATCATAATGTCTGCAAATCAAAGAAATAAGCCATCAAGAAACTCAAGTTTTTCTGTACAATGTAATTATCAAACAGCACCAATCCTTCTTGCTATCTGAACTTTGAAAAAAAGATCTTGTAACAAGCACCAGCAAATGGACCAGGATCCCAAAATGGTGAACTCTCTCTGTGTCCCATCACTGTCACACACAGACTGAGTATCAGTTTTACTATGCTTATTTTTGCCACCACCATACTGAGAAAAGGGTGTCCTTTATGTGAAAAAGGATGAAATACAAGGGCTTTTGCACCTTTCCACTATTTGCTCTAGTTCCTTCTCTGTATGGAAGTAGAGAATGTCCTGATTTGGTTTTCTCTTTGCTACAGCTGCTTGCAGTTTGCATACTGCTTGCCTATCTGATTGGAGATGAGCAGGTGTGTGCTGCACTCTCTTCCAATTTACATTCTGTATTTTAAAACAGACCATAACTTGCCATGGGCGTTTGGTTCCAGGACAGAATGCCAAATACAGAACAGGATGGTTTGCTTCTTAATTGCCTAAGTAAATAAAACTTTCTTGTGAAATATGTTACTATATAAAACATTGATGAAATACCACAGGGTATTTCTACATTTTCCAATCCCCACCCTCACAAAAATGATAACTAATGAATTTTCCACACTATCTTAATAGCCAGAACAGTTCTTCCTTTTGGCCAGTTAAAAACATCATGATGACCAGAACCAGTTCCTGTGGGAAGTCCATGTAGATTCTGGTACTTTGTTTAGGGGGTGTAGGGGAATATTACAGAAATATACTTTGATATGTTATGACACAGGGTGCAACAAGGAAATTAAATGATTCATTGTCCTAATTTTTTAGAAAATTTGTTACTGCAGTGGGGAAACAAATACCCACGACATACATCACAAATACATCATGGGTGACAACCTTCAGATATGCAGCATCTATCTGAGATATTGCTCCTATGGTCTGGTATTGATTAGAAATCAAGGTCTGATTTGGACCCTATCTCAAACCCATACACTTGAGGGACAGTAATGAAGACTACCCAGTCTCTCAAGGCAATGGCATTAGCTAGTTCTAAAAGTTTAATCGTTTAGGATGGTTCCAGGGCCTGCAATCATATGTTTTAGGAGTCATGACACTATTTGGCTTCATATACTAACAGTTCTTTGACTCTGTCCTCCTTGACCTTTTCTATTAAAAAAAAGTTCATGAAATCTAAATTATGTTGATCAATATTTATAGCACAGATTTCTTCAGACTCACCTGTTCACCTACATACAATCCTTCCACAGGACTTAAAAGGCCACAGCAAACATTCCTCATCCTGCTTTATGCCCACCACAGGTGTCTTGGAGCACAGTATCCCACTTGCAGCAGAAATCCACAGATGTTCAGAGGGTAAAATTAGCACAGCCCAATGAACTGTGCCATCTTCTATTAACCAAAGACATTACCTTTGGATGGTACAATGAGATCCTGAAGCAATTTTCCTATACATTTCAAAAGCATTAATCTCTCTCATCACAGATTTGGCAAATTCAAAGTTGGACACAAATCCAAGAACACAACAGCTTATCTCTGTTTATGTTCAATGTTTTTTCTTTTCCCTTTCAAAACCTATTCTTATCTATATAAATACAAAGTTGTCAAACCTGTGCTCTTATTTCTGCCATTTTCTGCAGAAGTCTTCCCCTGCATTTTATTTCTGTTTTACACTGATCATCATAACAAATAGTCATTAATTAATCCAAACATGTTGCTGTTATTACATCATGAATTGCAAATAGGATTAATCTTAGCTATGTTAATAATCCAAATTTTAAGTATCTATCTTTACCACTCCCTTGGATATCCAAGTCAATAAAGAAACGTATATGTAAAATCAAACTCTACTGTGTCTGGGACACCTGAAAAGGAGTATTTTGCCCTGCAGAAGCAAGTCTTCCTATTGCTTGGCTGTAAAGGAAACTTTTTATCATTGCTTACATACTCAATTTTAGGGTACATAATATTAGGCAAGATAAATACTACTATTCTCATCTAATTCTTACTTTATTAACACTTTTCTTTGTACCTATACTGAAAAGTTTATTACAGCACATAGAGTAAATGTTAGCACTTAATTTCTTAAACTTCCTTGGCCTGAATGAAGTTGGAAAAAGTTGAAGTTTCTGTTGGAAGAAGTTCCCCCTATTCTCATACAACCTCTTACTAACAAATATTCAAGTACCAATTAAAACAATGTCAAAACATTGCATTACCAGGAAGCAGGAATAAATTATGAAATACATCAGTAGTTAATTCAACTGTAATATCTAAAGTATTGTAGAAATGGGGATAAATTTGGCTAAAGCAATTCTCAGTTGACAGAGATCTGTCAAAGCGTTTTTCACTAGAAGTAAGCTAGTGGTATAAACAAACTTTTGATCTTTTTTAGGCTTTCATGTTTTTTTCATAGTCTACCCAAATAATACAGAACAGCTTGTACAAATCATTCTACCTTTAGCAATTTGAAATAGCACTGTTTTAAGGAAGAAGAGTTTCTGATTAAAAAAATAAAAATTCAAATGTTCTCAAGTAAGACATTTGTGTTTTAAAGAGGCCATTAGGAATCCCTAATACCACTGTTGCTCTGTGCCACTGTTATTTCTATCATAAATATGTCACAGGTTTTATTAACCAAGAGAAATGTGTGGCAATTTTACCAGGTGTAGAGGATACTGAGAAATAGTTTCAATGAACCAATTAAGTCATACTTACAATGTCTTTTTTCGCCATTCTAAAGGGTTTTTCATTAAAATTATTTTCACACTTATTTTTTAAAGGATAAAAAAAGAAGCATATACACCTCGCAGCACATTGCAGGTAGCTTTGAGTAGAGTTTATATTTTCAAGATGCTTGGAACACATTTTAACACTGTGTTAAGAAGGATCAGTCTGTACACAGCCAGAACGTTCTCTTTTCCTCCATACAGTAATTTATAAAGAAATTTCTTTCAAAATGTGGGTAGTTTTAAGAGAACAGATGGTCTTGTCTCAGTGCAAGAAATAATAAAAGAGTGGATCATATATCATCTGTCTCCAATAAAGCCTGTATAGCCACTTGACTTTCAGATTACCAAAAAGCCCTATCTGGAGACCTAGGACTTGCAGAAAGACAAGCATGGAGTGAGAAGCTCAAGCAGTGAAGACAGTGAATAAAAACATGTTCTTGTTGGAAAGAAAAGTGTAAAGATATTTTAGAGACAGCCTTTTAAATAATAATTTTTCAAACATCTCTAATTTTAGTGCTATTGCACTCTGAATTGAAGCTCTGAAACAGAATTATGGAATCCCACAGTTATTTCCTCTGTGCCATACCAGACCCAACTCAGATTCTGCAGAGGCTTTTTTTGCAGCTGTAATTTTACTTATTCAGCCTCAGAGGTGAATCTCCTCATTTTGATCAGCTGGACTGCTCTTGTGAGCCCTGTCAGAGTGACATTCCTGCAAAGTCACCACAACTTTGCTTGGCAGTGGGAGCTCCTTAGGCTATCCGGAAGAAGGATGACCACAGATTTTATTAGTAATCTTATCGATTCGGAAGTGAAATACAAAACGTAGTCTCACAAAAAAGATTAAACTCTTTCTGCTTAGTTGACATTCTGACCACAGCTTTATTTTAAGCCTGATTTGTCACATGTGGAAGAATTAACCTTCAAAAGCAAATTTGTCCTTGATTTTGCTCTGTGAAACACAGAACTATGTTTACAGGAAATCATGAAGACATACCCTATATCACTTGAATTTTAAGTGGGAAAAAGAGCAATGTTCCATCTCCTCTTCTGTATTCCTTTAATATTTGAGGGCTTGTTATTTCAACATACACTCTTGGTGTTATTCCATATTTCAAAAATTCTCCATGTTATTTTAATACATAAATTTTATTAGAAAAAGCTTCCATTTGCACTGAAGTATTACTGAATGCTGATAAATTACTGTGGGCCTATAGCAATTTTTCCAAGCACTCTCCATGTAAGTGTAAATTTAGTCAAACAAATCAAAATGTGAGTTATGTTCAACTGAAAATAATGATATCTATTGAGTGGTCAAAAACTGTTAGTAGCTATTAATAAATTATCCTCAGCACACATGGTGATGTCAATCAGCACTATTATTTTACCCATATAAGAGGAATTTAGTAAGGTAGAGCTGCACAGTGATACGCGAGTTAATCATCGTACACAGCACGGTATTGTCAGAGCTCAAGAATGCCTTTGATCCCTACCTCAGTTTCAGAGCTTTCGGGTCACCCTTTTGCACAGCATTCAAATGTGGTGCATGAATACTTCAACACATACACAGAATGAATGACTGAGCTGCGCTAGGTCACACAATCGTGACATTATCAATTATATAAAAAAAATCTCTAAGAAAACCAGCTACCTCACATGTACACATAGCCTTTTTCAATATTTTTCATCAAAACTTAGAGCACGCAGACATATAGTGAGCATACACGTCAGTCAAATGGATTGGAAGCACTTAGGAGGAGATGTTACGGTCTGTTGCACCCGTGATGTGAAACGAAGAAGTTTAGATAGGCCTTTGACATAATGGACTTGACGAGAAGAAAACCTGAGCAGAGAGGGCACCTGGAGAGCCCCCAATAGCCCCAGCAGCCCCGTGACATTTCCATTCCCAGACCTGAGCAGGACCTAAGCTCTGCCTATCACCGCTGCAAGGGTCCCCAGCACCTCTGCCAGCAAAATGTCTCTCGCTTTCATACGCCACTTGTAGAAACAAAGCCAGCCTGTGAAAAGTGGATGCTGCAAATCAACAGCTGGTATTGGAAAGTATGGAAGAAAAGACATAGGCTTGTGGGAAACGACTCTCTGGGAAATGCGAGCGATTTAACAAAAACTGGTTGTAAAATTTTGGTTGAAAAAGCACTACCCTATAGTTGAATATATGCTCTTTAAAAAAGGAATGTGTCTAAGGATGAGACTAGAAACGAATGTCTTTCAGAAATGCATCTATGCCAATCTCTAGGACAGCATGCAGATGACATCCAGACTGGTATTTTCCTGCTGCTGAACAAATAACAAATCTATTAAACGTGTGTTAATCCTATATTAATACATATTAATGAAATATATACTTGCACAGATATGACTATTTCTAGAAGAAGCAGAGAGTTATTTAATTTCAGAAATACAAAAACTTAATACAAGTTATGACGCCATGTGGTTGTATTAGGGATTTCGTGTCTAGGAGATAACAAAACAAAAAAGGGGAGAAAGAAAAAGAAAGGTCACTCTCACAATAAAAAGGCAGAAAAAAATCTAAAATATTCCCATTATTATAATTGAATTGGCCACAACTTTAAGCAGCTATTTATGTTGCTTGGTGAACATAAAGCCTATATTTTAATAGAACTCTGCTTGCTAAGTTCTGGGATATTAAATGGTTCTAATCCTATTCTACTTTATGACTAGTTCAAGAAATGACCTCTAGCTAGATCTGGCCTTGTTCTATCATGCAACTAGATTTTTCTTACAGAAAATAAATTAAAAAGGTGTGACCTTGCTGAGGGCTTGCAGAGAAAATGAGGTACATCTTGTCACAAGCAGAAGAGCCTATTTGAAACACGGTTTGTTCAATTTGAAAGGCTGCTGCTTTCCTCAGATCAGAAGTTAAGATAAAGGCAGTTGGATGAAAGAGGAGAAACATTTCCAAGAGATGAAATTAAAGAGCTACACTGGAATCCCATTCAGTGACACAGTGCCTTTTTGTGTGAGGGTTTATCTGGGACGCATCAGCCACACCTTGTCCCCGTGCGGAAGCAGGCTCTTCACCCAGCACAAAGCCTGTCGCAGAAGGAGAGGATGAGGACTGCTCACCGATGGGAATCAGAGGACGTTCTCCCCCACACAGCAGGGCATGGCAGAAATTAAATAACCACCTAAATGTTATACAATTTGCTTGGGAGCAAAAACTAAGCCCCTGCTTCTCTTGATCTCAGCAGCTCTCTTGTGAGCTCTGTGCTCATCACTAACAAATGTGGCATCAGTGGGCAGTGTTCCCAGATCCCTAACACCTCTGCACTGAAAATTCAAATTTTAAACAGGTAGTAAAATACCCACCCAAAACTGGGTACTCAAAGCCTGTTTCACCTTTATGACTGATAACTCACACTCAATTAACTTTTAAGACCTCCTAAGAGCACGCAGCAATTTGTTTGACACCATCTCACCAGAATAGATTATATATGGTGTCCAAATCAAAACGGGTTTCTTTGATAATTTCCTTTCTAGTATCCTAAATAATTTCCTTTACAAAAAGTATCAGGTAGCAAGGCTGTGATTCAGTTCTGTCCTTAAACTCTTACCTAAGCCTGGCGGCAACTTGGCCTGGTTAGGCCTCAGCTCACCACCAGCCAGTAGTGCGGACAAGCAACACATGGTTTATTCTTCTTTCCAGCTGCAGCACCATGACCCCACTGATGCCTAAAACAGGCTTACCTGAAACAGAGGACTAGACAAAGTTTGGAGAATAAAAGCAGATTAATTTATTTTAAGGTACATTTAGGGCAGACAGAGCCCACGCCAGAGGCTACACCCAAAATGGACCCTGAGTCACAAGATCTTCACCTTTTACAATTTCTGCCTGATTAGCATATCAGGCCCCAATTCCCCAACCACACCTTCAGGCAATGATGTCGACCACCCCAAGCCCGGTCCCTCCAATTCACTGCTGTCCACACATCCTAGGGCTCTGAGGCAGCAAAAGCGTCCTTGGATTCCCACTCAGAGGAACTGTTTTTGCTAAAGGTGCTGGGAACAGAGGTTTTCAGCATTTTATATGAAGCCTAGAACTACACCAAAGCTACAGATACACGTAGAATAGAAGCTAGAAATTCTTAAGGCATCACCATGACTGGTTCCCTCCTGCCGCTCACCAGCACAGTCCACAGCCTTTAAGGGCTCTGACTCTGCACTACAACAGTGGCTTGTTCCCAGCACAGCGAGACCCCCTCAGCCACCACCCCTCCCCATTGCTGGGGGTCACCGAGCAGGGAGCAGAGGGTGTCCCCAGCCGCTGACGCGCCTTGGAGCCAGGCTGGATGTCACATCACCCGCCCCATCCATTCCAGGCTCCAAGGCTTCTGGCAGGTGGGAAGGATTGCACCCACAGCCACAGCAGCATTAATGTAGGCGCTTTCTTGCAGTGCTTGAAGTGTTTTTAATCCCAACATGAGTGTTTTCTAATTGCAATTAGGTACCCCTGCTTTAAGTATCGTAAAAGCAGAACCACAGCCTGCAAAAGATTGCCTTACAATTATCTCACAGCAGCTACTTAAATAACTCCCAAGCATATGTTGTGCTAATTCTTATGACCAAATACAGTTTCATTTCACTTGTTCAGAACAAACCCTGACTGCGAACAAAGCTTTTGGTGAAGTGACAAGTGGAATTCCAAACGAGTAAGACAAATATTTCCTCCAGAGGCTAAACCTACTGCAAAATATTAATCTCCTCTTCTACACATCTTCACATGTCTTTGGTGAAACACCTGTCTGGAATTGTTAATAACAAATATTTTTCAGGGTATACACTTCAAAGACAGTACTGCAATGTCAAGCAGTGTAAAACTTTTGAAGTAATTTTAGCTAAATACTTCTGTGACAACTGTCTGAATCAATTTGTCTTCGCTGACTATAGTCTGGTATTATAAAAACCTAAGACCTGGTTATCATTCAAAAAGGTAAAAATTTGAGTGAAGTCATAACTAATAAGTTGCACAAATCAAACACACACAACAAATGATAACGTTGTAATTGGTTTAGGAAATGATCAATGCCCTCTGCTTTTTTAATGTCCAAAGAAAATGCTCTTTTTCCTGAAAAGATCAAATGAAAGAAAAATTTATGCACTAAAACAACAATAACCCAATATTAAGGAATTACAAAATAAGAATATTATGTCCTTGCTTTGCAAAGTAAAATTCTAGTCCTTAGCAAGGAAAAAGATAAATATTCTAAGTAAGATGATGATAAGAAAGGATGGCTATTTTTAATTGCTGAAAAAACTCATATCACAGGCAAATAATAAGGCCAAAAAAATAAAAGAAAATTGAAAAAAAAAATTGTGTGCATGTGTTGGGGGGTGGGGGGGAGAAAACTAGGTTTGGAGTCTTAACAAAACTTCTGAGAATTACAATTGTGGTAGCAAAAAAAAAATACCACCCAACAAAGAAGGTCAAGCTCAAGATTCTAAGTCAGGCTCTTGAAATCCTAAATCATACAAAGCGCCATCACTTCAAGGCATACAAACATAAGAGGATTAAGGTAAGTGTCCCACCTAAAAGCCTGAGAAAACAAAGATTAGTTTCAAGTACTGAAAAGAAACACAAATCATATGGATGCTCCATGCACAGGAAGGAATAATTGTTAGGATGTATTAAGAGCACAGTAAAATAAGCACTCCATAACCTAAGAAAAAATCCAGGTTTGCTTGCCACCTTCCGAGTGCAAATATACTCATGTCAAAATGTAACAAATATTAAAGACTTAAATAGCCAGCTCAAAACCTATTGAAGTCAATGGTAAGTTTTTTATTGACTTCAGTTAGCCAAGACTCTCTGTTTAGAAAGATTAAGTAAAAGACAAATAAAACTATTCTTCTTCAGGGAGGGCAGTAAAACCGCTGCTCTCAGCTCACTGTACCTACCTGAGTGACTTCAGTAATTCACTTATCAACCCAGCCACACAGCAACAAAGGCTTTCCCTATAGGTAAACACTCAGAAACTGTTTATGCTAGGTATGCTGTCAGACCCTTGGCCATATTTACATTTATGCTACATTTATGTTAGCAGGACAAAGTCTGGTGCCTTTTAAAGGATGACATTAGTTCTGGACGTTATTCTACAAGTTTGAACTATAATGGTCATGTCTTGACTTTATGAGATGTCAAAAGCAATTTGAACATGCACTTCAAATTCTGTATTCATTTTCATGTCAGGGAATATTTAAAAAAAATAGTAGCAATACAATTGTTTATGCTCCTAACTAGACGGAAAGAAAAGCAATGCATGATTTATGGGCTGACCAGCTTTCCACCAGTGAACGCTACTTCAAGAAGTTATTGTTTAGTTGAAGAATTCAAGTTTGGAAAAATTCCATTCATCTTCTTGTTACCTACCTGCTGGAAGTAATCACTGACTTGTGGCATTACTGAGCACTTGTGTTATCCTGTCCCTCTATTCCAATGTAACTCAGTAAGACACATGCTTAGACTAACCTACCAAATATGAAATTTTCAGATTGTTCTATTTGCTAAAATTAACGCTTGCACCTTTGTCCTGTAGCAGTCAAAAAGCCTCTACTGAATCCTCTCCAATATCTATTTATTTAAATGAGAATATGAAATTAGGGATCTGGGAGATCCCTACGCTTTTCCAAGCACTTAGTCAACTAAAATACTCCCTGACATTAAACAAGTCACTTGCCAAGTGGTCTCTTTTGAACCCAGTTGAGAAGTGGATAAGAATTTTAGAGCTTAACCAGAGGCAAAGGGCTCAGCGGATTCCACCACATCTGAGCTGTGGCCCCAGTGCTGCCTCCTCTGTGGAAACTAATAAACCACACTGTTTCAGAAGAAAAAAATAGTATGACAAGCAATTAAGTGCTGCCCAGTCAATAACCTTTTGTCATGAAGACAGTTAATGGGGGAAAAATTCCCTTTTAGTTTATACTTCATTCTTCTTACCGATTGTTTGATGAAAAGTCACCTATCACATTATCAGGGTCATTTATAAACAGAATTGTAATTTTTTTAAAGAATTGGGTAGAGTCTTGGGTCAATTTTCCACAAGTAAACCAAGACAAACATGGTTTGACTGGCCAAGATGACTGTTCACTGGAAATTATAGCAATCTGTATTTATTAAAAATTAATCTCACCTATAGGCCCAATGCACTCCAGACATTTAACTTCTCTTAGGAGTGTTTTCCTCCTCATCCTTTGAGGAAAGAGTGAATATTCTTATCCTTCAGGAGGAGAAGTGAGAAGGAAGCACATGATTTAAAGAGGTACTTTAAGATAACCATCTCTCCCATTTACTTTTAGCATCCTAAACACAATCTGAAACTTGTTAACACCAGACCATTTCCAACCACTTTCATAACAACATTCTCCAGAATTTGTGTAAAAGGTTTTCAAGAACTTAAACATTTCTGTTCACCAAACAGTAGGCTTCTGCTTAGAAAATATTGATAATTTAAAATAATTTTTATAACATTTTCAAATAGATGTAGAATTCCCACAAAAGACTAAGTCGACATTATCTGCAGAATGGTGTTTTTGTAACACCACTGGCTGAACAAAAATAACTTCATTGAATTAACCTGTCTTCTGAGCCATTCCTACTTGTCAGATACAGACAAAAGCTGCACTGTTCAAACCCATTTTGGCCGGCTGTTGCACAGAAGAATACAAAGTACGTAAGGTAGCAGTACACAAGGTCACAGTGCAGAGCAAGCACATATTCAGAGTTTTTCACTGCCATTTCCTACAAGCCTTTAGCACAGGCAGAATTTCAATCTCATTACTAGGTCACCCACTACTCTCACTTCCTCTGTCAAAGAACTTTCCATGGCAAAAGTGACAGCCATTCAACAGCTATATTGAGGTCTTGTTGTGTTGCGGGGAGCAGTGTAAAAACACAAGGTTGGACAAATAAATGCTTTGTTTCTTATCGGAATTGCTTCAACACCCAAGGGAAGCGCAGGCGGAGTGTGAGCAGGACACTCTCCCTCTCCCCGTTGAGAGGAATGCAATGACCAAGGACTTGTACATCAAATTCCTGAGACGCTGCCAAAGAAAGAACAGCAGCATCCCACAGACCTGTCTCCCACCAAGCATCGCAGTGAAGCTCAGCCATGACCAGGCCCAGCCAGAGACCTGATTGCAGAGGCACTGTGGGGGACACAGTTCTGCTCTCCTCCCATTACCGGGGATGCACAGCTCTTGTGGTGACTCCTCATATGATCTGTAGCCTTGCAGGGAAACCCCTGAAGGAAATGCAGCAGCAGAGCTATTGCCTATGGCGATGCTATGGAAAGAAGTGGTAGTGACAAGATGACATTGAGAATCTGACACTGTAGATTACCCTAGAACCATATCAAAATGACTCGCAGTTATCAGATCTAGATGACAATGAGACTCCGGCATCACAGTCATCTATACTGAAAAAATAAATAACTGCTACATGCCACTAGCCACAGGAACGGACAGGCATTATAGACATGCTGTAGCAATGCTTTCTATGGCAAGGATGGTTCAAGAGCTTTGATAATTAAACTAAACTCAAACTTATACAATTTCATCTTTTTCCATCTAAGGGAAAAAAATATGCCTGAATGTTATGATTAATCTAGGGCTAATTCATCTTACAATCACAGAGTAAAGTGCTGGAAATTGAACAATATCAATCAGGTATCAATAAATATTGAATTAGTACTCATCATTCTGATGTGCAGAATGGCAAGGATGGATGCATCAGGCTAGTAAATTGGGTACCAGCTGGAAAACCTTCTGCATTCCAAATGCCCTCCTGTGAGTAGCATCCAGCAGTCCTATCTGTAGGCATTAGGCACAAGACACATTAACAGTCAGCAAATGCAGGCTGCGTGCAAGGGCAAGCACACAAGGGCTCCCTGCTACACACAGTGTGGTACCCCCAAATCGCTTCTCTGACAGACACTGAGCAATAAGACAAGTGGCACTGGTGACTGTGAGCAGACAGCAAGGTAAGAGGGACAGCTGCAATTATTAGGAACAGTCAACAGCAATATCCTACAGGCAAAGAAAAAATACACCCATGTACAAACAGAGGAAAATAAAAAACATTTTCTTTCTCTCTCCCTTTTTTCCCAGTGAAACTATGTTAAATACTAGGTTTCTTTTTCTATTAAAATAGTTTTACGGGAATACTATTGTGACTGCCATCCAAAAAACCCAACTTTTCTTTCTACAAAATTTTAGAAGAAAAAGTATTTAAATTTTTTTTTCAAAGGAAAATGAGCTACTTCAGACTGACCACCAAGTCATTTGTCTTTTATTGCCACACTTGTTTTTCTCTTTTTTCCTTTTCATTAAAGTCATACATAGAAGCTACAAGCTAATGAAACAATGATGAACATCTACTTCAATAACACTGAGAATTCTCAAATGTGCTTTGTTTGTTTTGTTTTTTCTGCAAAATTAACACATTAGAGACTATTTACCACTGTACAAAATTCCTTTCTTTATTTATGAAAGCTACATCTTTACTATCATGATGTGAAATGAAAAGCCTCCTGTACTTGTTGCATACAATTAAGCTGCAACAAAAGCCAGCCCAAGCCATTTCACATTTCATAGGGCTGCAATTACTCTTTAACTGTTAGAATATGCTGTCCCCCAGGAGCTAATTACAGAAAAGCTCTCATCACATACAAGAAACACACAAACAAATCCTTCAAGCACAAAGCAAATGTTCAACATTAAAGAGATGCATTCAGGAAGTCACACCAATCAGTTTGGTTCAGCTAATTACTAATCTGATTTCTGGAGTAGTTGCATTAGATAATTATGATGCCCATTCACAACTTGAAAGCCAGGACTCTGACTGATTATAATAAAGATCTAGGACTCGAAATAAAAGTAAGGGCAAAGTATGAAATATAGATCAGAACAGGGCTGATGGGGTATGTTTGTTTATTGCCAGCACTTCCTTCGTCTCTTCACTTTGGAAGGCCCCATCCAGAGTTTGCTGACCCCAGCAGGAAGATTTCCATTGATATCACTGCCATTTGGATCAGGCCCAGAATAACAAGGAATGGCTTTGCCTTGCAGATTATATTCATGAAGTGCCCAGGAAGGAGTTTTCTTTGCTCATTTGCGGTTGGGCCGAGGGCCGTGTTTCCCAGGCAGCCGGTGGAGCCCATCCCGCGGGCACTGCCCTGGGCCAGGCTCTCACTGCCCATCCTCCAGGGCCCGGCGAGACTCAGCCAACTTTGATAAGAATGAAACTCCTCAAAGACTCCATTGTAAACCTCCTTTAACTCACATTTTGTTTGGTTTCAGCTTCTGCAGGATTTTTTTCTTGCTCCAGCAACTGCTTTGACAGAGTTTGAGCATTTATAAAGGTACATGACTAATACTCCAGAATACAAAGTACAACAATTCCTCGTGTTTCTGACCCAGCTGAAGCTCTAAATTAGTCCAATGTAATTTTGGCCTCAGACTTGCAAAAATTTGTTTGCTGAAACACTAATAATTACACTTTATAGGAAAACATTGTTCTAATTACATGTATGATGAAGTAAATATACTGAGTCCAGTTATCAGTCCAGCCTTTAGTTTCTGCTCCCTTTTAAAGACTTCACCAAATACAGGGGAAAAAAGTCTTTTAAAGCCCATCAACACATTTTCAGGTAACAATTCATTGCAAGTGACAACACAAATACAGTTGCAAAAAATTAGGAATTAAAATTTTTCACTAAGTCACAGCCTTGCACATCTCGCACCAACTAGGGCAGTACTACAAAGCCATTGCACACATTAAAATAAATACAAAAAATGCAGAACTCAACCTATTTCATCATTATTGCATGTAACACCTGAATTTCTGATGAATGCATGGTGGCATTAAATAAGTGTGAAATTTAAACAAATGCTGAACTTCAGGCAGGCTCACCAGTAGAATGTACTCGGTGATCATTTGCCAAACAGGAGCAATGGTAGACATTAAAACCCCATAATTTAAACTAATTGAAGAATAAATGAAGACATTTCAGCTGCAACTTGAGGTTCACATAAAACCCGAGAATAAAGAAAAGAGATAAAAGCTAGAAAAACAAATATGAGAAGTAAATTTTCCCATGGATCCTTGAGATTCAACAGCAATAGTTTCACATTGCTGGGGTCACAAATTCTGTGTACATCCTTGAGAGGGTGCCTCTGCTCAGCTCACCATGTGGGGACTGATCACACTGCTTTGTACATCCACATCTACAAAATCACATGGGTTGCTAAAGATTTTTTTTGTTATTTAAAACAAAACAAAACAAAACCAAAACAAACAAACAAACAAAAAAAAAATCCATTCAGAAGGGCATACTGGCATTCCTTCACCTCAGTATCTCAAATAAGGCAGAACTGCACTGTTAAATTGTTTGCACATAGTCACACTGGACACATTTTTTAAGCATTAAGGTGAAAGGGATTCTTTGCTGCTCTTAAACTAAATGAATGAGAGTTGCAAATCTGTATTTCGAAGTCAATAGGCTACAATATTTACAGGGCTGCCATATGTGATAGCTTAAAATTCAAAACTGAATGAAAATTGTGTGGGGTGGAAACTAATGTTATGGAATCTGAACCAAGGCTACATTTATATTTCACTTTAATGCTCTAGCTGTTTAATCAAAATATGAATAAAAGGTCTAAAAGACCAACACGCAAAAATATCATAGTTCTGGAATTTAGCTTTAGCTTCCTATTGTCAACCAATTACTGTGTAATTTTTTCCCTGTGACTGAATAACTAACTGTTAGCAAATAATGAAAAGGCAATTACAGCAGAGCTTTGTTCATATTACCTTCTTCATTTTATTCAGGCTATAATTATTGTCAATGCTGGAGGCTTACTGTACCATGTAAGTGGCACCAGGGAAGAAAATGGAATGGGCTGGTGCATGGAAAATTGCAAATGTCACAGCTACCTTCATCATCACCGTTGGACTTCAGAGATTAAAAAAATAAGCTGCAAAAAGCTCTCCACGTATGTTTTGCAAATTCTGTGCCTCAATCTGTTGCAAAGCATGATGAACTGGTAGAAGGGAAAAAATTCAAGTACCCTGTTTGTTCTTTTTTTCTTCTTAGCCTCTGCTGCCCGCCTCCCCCCAACATATTTATTACTATTTAATTCCCAGGGGACAGCTCCTTTTTGTACTGTGTGCCTGGAAACAAACTCATGGAAATATTCTTTTAGCAGCAGTTCTCATTAAGGATGTCCATGCTGTTCTATAACACAGTGGCATATAAATGATGTATTTTATGGGGTTTGATCTTTACTTCTTTGCGACATACAGACATATCCCTAGGTAAAAAAAAGAACACTATGACCTGTGTGTGCAGATTTAGTGTGCCATACTTAGGGCCTGACACTGACCATTTGTTTTGACCATTGTTTCTCTAGGTTACTAGTATTTACCAGAAATGATGGATACAAATCAGAACAGTGATATTCCATTTTACCTTTTTTTAGAAAGAAGTCACATTCATGTGTATAATTCACATTGGTTTTTTTCATTGTATTGTTTACAAGAGTAAACAATGCAAACTCAGTAAAACTATATTTTATGCATTTTATTCATGTGCAGTGTTGCAATTGCTTTTAAAATATGTAAGTCATTATATAGCCAGTTAATTTTTCAGTATAAAGTAAGGCTGACATACATTAAAAGACATCATATCTTGATGCTGACTTCTGTTTAAACTTGCTTCCAAACTGACTGGCAAATTTTGGTATAAATTGCTTAATAAAATGCATGATAATTCTTCTGATCTAGGTTAATAAAAGAAGAAATGCATCTTTATATTTTCATAAAATTGAGCTGCTTTGTACTTTCATGGATCTTCCTGTCAGATACATGTATATTCATCATCTTTCTCTAGTATTTTAGTGCTGGCTGTTTATCTTCTGCTACTGTTGCTGAAGTAGATACTTCCACACAGACTACATTCATAACCTAACATTTATAATTGTTCCTTCTCCTTGATACAGTATTCGGCCGTTCGGTATCCCGCAGCATCTGAGCACTCTCAGGAGTAGAGGAGTGAGGTTTTGGAGCCTGCTTCACCCAAAGAAAACAAAGTGAATTCCAGTAGGAGACTGTAAGTCTTCCATGAAAATACACGGATGGAAAACAGAAGCGTAATGGGAAATGGCATCAAGTGAAACCACAAAAATAGAAAAATAGAAGGTGCCTCTCCTGGGCTGCTTTGCAGCCCTAATCCACTTTCATGCTGCCCTGCTCCTCCGGGGAGAGCCTGCTCACCATAACCAGAGCTTTTCTCCAGGTGGTGGGAAGGAGACCCTTTGGGTGCCTCCTCACCTCCCCAGACCCTGGGCCAGGGCAGGGCTATAAAGATGATTTCCCACGCTGTTTCTGTGAGCACCGCCCTGCTCCTTCAGCTGGGATGGCTCTGGGGCTGCTGCCAGGGAAAGGCAGAGGGACTTTTGGCACCTCTTGCATTTATGGACAAGACCAGCAATTAAGTCCAGAATATAAATCACTGCCTTTTTGCTCCCAGTGACTCAGAAACTACACTAAGATAATATGCTTGTCACTTTTATAGCTAATGTCTGCATTTTTTAATGATTTATTTAATTCGTTAAGCCTTTCTTAACTTTGATATCAGAAATTGCCACATCCTTGTGAAAATGATCAAAAGGCATCATATTAGGAAAAAAAAAAACCACTTACTTTTTGGAGGGCAGAACAAAGAGTCATAGAAAAATTATTTGGAAGTAACTACTTAAACAAGTAATTCTAATTAATGTAATTTGGTAGAGACATCCGGCACTACTTTTTTTCCCCCTAGGTTTAGCCAGCAAAGACTACAGAAACTGCTTTTGTGCAAAGTCCCTCTTCCAGATAGGAGAATTAACTACAGTATATCCATCAGCCAGAACAGTTCACAGAGCAAATGAAGGGACCAGGATCACACTTCATGTCTTAAAATGTCTGAATTTTAATCACTGTTAATTAGACAGAACAGAACTGGAAGTAAACACTGTTGGTCATCCTAAGCAAGGGAGACATTGGCACATGACACCCAGGCTAGAGTTCATCACCAAGAGAAAAACATCTCCGTGTATGCAACCTTGCTCTCTCTGAAGGCTCTTCATAACAGGTTCTGTGTTTTGTGCTTTGCTTTAAACACCTGCTGCCAAAATGTAAAGATTCCAGCTTCCTACTGAATTTTCACCCTTCAGTTTCCTGTAAGTGCCTTGACATGGTCACTCAGATTTTGTTCTGTCACAGGAGTGTGAGGTTAGTCTTACTATCATAAGGTGACTCGTTTCAGGAAAAGTAATATCATGGGTATATCTTGCCTGTGTAACTTTACTGCTTTAATTTAATTTCCACATTATTAGTTAAATTTCTAAGTGTGTCTATCCTGCTGACTGCAAACAGACATCATTTCACACCAGCCACACATCCAGCCACCTCATCCAAAAACTCCAAAATCGAAGCTGGAGCATTTAACCCCACCAGTGTGCTGCCTAATCTGAAGAAATACCCCTGGCCCTGCTGCAATGAAAGGTGGATATGCCAGAAACCTTTCCTATAAAGTGTTTTTTAAAGCATGGATCAACATTATTCATGGAACATGCTCACACTTGTCATAACTGGCCTTTTATTTAGAAACACCAAGAGCTTTCATGATCTGATTGTGGCAAGCAGCACTTACCAAGAAGTATACACCCACCCCCCCCCCCCCCAAATATTGCTCTACAGTGAATTTATTCCATCTGAAATTCCCCTGTGTGGAGGCCCCAATTTCAAGCATGTCTCCTCCCTGTGTGATGCACTGACAACAGCAAAAATGCCTGTATTCTCAAAGGCAAACTGAACCCAAGGGGGAGTGAACTCTGGGCCTTCTGCAACTGCAGAAGCCTGGGTGGTGCCCATAAGAAAGCTCTGCCTCTTGCTCTCCAACTACACAGCTGCAATTGCAATTATCTGGGTAGTCAATTAATGCCCGTAAAATGCAGATGTCTTCATAGAGTAATAATAATTTAACTAGCTTATAGAAGTTATATTCAATTCCTAGTTTAATTCCTGACCCATGGACAAATCAATGGCTTAAATAGTTTGTTTTTGTTTTCTAAGTAACAGAATATCTGGGAAATGGGAATAAAATCAATTGCATACAGACAGCCCAGTAAGGGCATTTCCCCTTTTATACATTTTCCCTGGCAACGTTTCGGGATCTTTGTGGTCTGCGGTCATTTTTCAGCTCTCTGTGTCAACAAAAACAGACTTTTCAGCTCCAAAAGAAATGCATCACACATTAAATCCTTACCAAATTTAAGCCTACTTGGTCATTTTTTAGATCCTGAATAACACCATAAACTTTTGGGATTACAGAAATAATAATGACCAGAGCCCAGGCAATTTAAGCCTGCTGTGCTAATCACAGAGTAGAAAGTCTTTTATAATAACATCTATATGCTAGAAAAATAAAGATTTCAAACCACCCAAAATCCTGCTCTTTCCATTCCCTACAACAATGCAGAGGTCATTGCTGAGATAATGACGCACATCCTCCAAGCCATTCAGCTCATGTCCCAACACAGATGAAAAATAATCTGATCACTTTTCTTTCATTAAACAAAACCCAAAGCACGATTTCTTAAAACCAAAAAAAAAAAAAAAACCCCAAAAAAACAAAAAACCCCTGATTTATTGAAAAACGTAGTATGATGTCAGTGTGAATTAATGTTTCCCATAGGCATACTAATAAGCTCCATGACATAATAACTTGTTATACTACACCAGTGGGACCTTAAAATTATTCCAAAGATAACATAACACAACACTTGAAGCAGCAGGAAACTTCCAGCATGCTTTTAGATGTTTTACAGTGTTACTAATCTTTGAATTGCTTGGAAAAACTGAAAGGAAACAGAATATTTAAAATTGGAAGCACTGCAGCTAGAAAGTGACTCCATTCCAAATTCCAAATGTGCACAGGAGATTAATGTCAATGTTAAAAAAAAAAAAAATAGTAGAAAGGGGGAAGTTATTAAATGCATTTTCTAGATTGGACATGTGCCTTTTAGTAGTCCAGTGAAAATCTATTTTTATTTGGCTGAGTTATGAGTGTTTAAAAGAACAGACCTGCACACATACTAATTTGTTATTAATCAGAAGTTGGTTTTATTTATTTATTTGCAAATGAAATTTAAGCTAATGATTGCCCAGCAACAACATCAGGACATGCTTGAGAAAAGCAGAGACTGTTTTTTCTGTAGCACATAAGGATACCATCTAATGTCAAAAAACCCCATATGAAGTCAAACTAGAAATTAGAGCAGTGTAAGCTAGTAACTCTGCATGGTGTAGCAATGTGCTCTCCAGGGCTAAACACTCCAAGCAGACAAAAAAATAATTAGTGGTGTGGTTCTGTTCACTAACCTGTCACAATTTGTGTTTTAATCTCAACATTCAAACCATTTATTCAACCAAGTCACTTGAGATGTAAGGGAGGAACCATAGATCCCTCAAAGAAAAGCCACCAAGCGAGTGCTTGGGCAAACATCTGTGCCCTAAAGGTCTTCCAGCTGTGAGACAGAGAGCCCCTAAAGGGTACAGGGGACCAGGGTACAGGGGACCAGTGCTAAGCAAGGGCTGCCACAGCTGCCCAGGGAAGCTGCCTTCCCACTGCAGGCAGCACTTGCTCACCTCAGGGAGCTCACAGAGCAGGGTCTGATGGAGGGGCAGGTCCCTGCCCAGGGGAAACACGAGCACAGCCTCCACAGTCAGTGTGAGCCATGCACCGTGGGACTGGGCTGTGCAAAGCTCTGGCCTTATGGCTTCTGCGTCTGGGACAGAGACACTCTTCCCTTCTTCCAATTATCAAAATTTCCATATGTCTCACATCACCTTTGCTGCATCATCTCTTTGAACCAGCTTCCTTTCTGTCTGGCTTAGCTTCAACCACCATTTCTTCTTGGCCTTGCTAAGCCATGTGCCATGATTCTCTGCTTGCTCATTTCTTAAATGATAACATAACCCTGACCATTGCTCCCAGCTAAACTGTACAGTGTTCAACCAAAGCTAAAAATGAATATTCCATGCAAAAAATGTTAACCTTTGATCCAGACACATCTCTGGAATAAGCGATCCTGTTGTGCCGCAACCCTTTGATCACTCGCTCAAAAATTGGAACCATTTGTTAAAGTAAAGCTTGTGATTTGCACATAAACCAGACCTGATGGGATGGTTTGCAGAGGCCTGTAGTATCTGCACGTTAGACTGGGAATGCTTGTCCAGTCCTAAAACAGCAGTCATGCACTAAAACCATTCCCATAGTGGGTCTAACATGGGTGAAACACAAGTTTCTCCTCAAAAGCCCTGCAGAAAGAAGCAGGATGGTGTGTCTAAAATAATAAATCACCCCAAACTCAACGAGCAAGTGATCTCACACTACCAGGTATCACGGGACAGAGCAGCAAGAGCAGCTCTGAAAGCTACATCAGCCATGAAAGATTCAGTTTCCTATTCATTCACTCAACTGTTTCAACACCATGGGAATCTACAACAACCGTGTGAAACCATTTTCCACAGTGAACCTAGAACACCTGGTGAGCTCTTTGTAGTCTCTGCCAAGCAGCTATCTTTAAAAGGAAGGATAAACTGCAATCTGAAAATGTCAGATACAGACCACTACTGGTACAATGGGAAGGCACAGTCAAGCAGAGAGAAGGGGTGCAGTAGGATGGATGCTTTGGGCTAGATAAAGAATAAGATGGAAATAAATGTAGAGAATTATGTGCAAAAGGAAGTATTTTAAGAGTTTGCAAAGGCTACCAAAGGATTGAACAAATACAGCAGCACGGATGAAGAGAAAATGATACACAAATCATTTTGAAACCTAGTATTCTCATGATGCACAGAGAACAGGCAAAAAAAAAAAAAATAAAGGAAATAAAATAAAAATTATGAGCTGGAAAAGCTTTCCCCCTCCCCACACACGTAAAAGAATATTAACATGATACACCACTGAAAAAATATATGGGAGCCCTGTACTTGTCACTAACTGAAGATTTTACCCTAACTTGAATGATTCATAATCCAAGGAAAATTGAAAATCTATACTGAAATATATTTTAATTTTCTTTATCACTTACAATGGACTTGGGGGGAGATGATGAAAGAGAAAACTTATTTGAGGAATTCAGTGTGCTTATTTCACAAAAACAACACAAGTTTCGTTTCTTTCACTGGAAAGCAGCACCGTCTGTTTGAGAGTTTCAGACCAAAGAGACAACTCCCCTTGAAGTTCTGTTTAATTCCTAATATTTGGCATGACAAACAAGTTTAAACATACATGAAAGAGTCATTTTAATACCAACTTTTTGTCCTTATGAAACATCCCTATATAAGACTCCCATCTTGGTGGAGAACCTGCACAGAAAAGCTTTACAGCAATTTCTATTTTTTTTCTTGTAAAATGGATGCACATAGACAAAATTCAAGTTTCTGAGATTCTTTGTGCTAAACGTTTTGCATCATCTGTCTTCAGAGATACTCAGATATGTTGCCTATACTGCTTACATAAGTTTTTACTGATTAATATTCAAATTAAAACCATTAACATTAAAATATTTTCACTTTTGTAATATTATAGTACAAATTATAGGATGTATTACATTATATATTATTGTATTACTTATTAACAATATTTTAATTAAAAAGAAAAATAAATTTTATGCGAAAATGTTGAAAGCAGATTTAATGCCAGTTAACATCCCAGCACACACTTCTACATCTGCTTGGTGCACCCATCACTCACTAAAAACCTAATCACAAACAGAACCTATCAACAGGCACAGTGCAAAAATTCAGTCAGGAAAATGGGTGAAATTAAAATGGCGGAGATTGCAAATGCTGTCATCTGGTTCATTTGAGCCCAGCTTACAAATATTTATTTAATTTAGAAACACAATCCACGAAAACTCACAGTTGTATTGACTTGCAGTCTGACTGAAAGGGTGTGGCTCGTTTTTCAGTCAGTAGAAGTGTTACTAGAAACTCATATGGGCTTGATCTAACTGGACTTTAGAGATTGACTCCAACAGATCATACAGTGAGACCACCAGCAGCACGTTGCTGTGCGTAAGCATTCCCATAATTGCAGTCTTCTATTCTCATCAAGGCTTATTTTTTGCATGGCAAAATGATATGACTTGGTTATTAGGAGGACCAAATAAAATGCAAGTGACAATTAAAATGTAAGTGTAAATTAATTACATGCCTGGCCATTGTCAGCTGCATTAAAGGGGTGCTGATGAACGAGGAATGATGCCATCTAATTGTGAAAAAATTTGAAGTTATGGTCTGTGTTAAACATCAAGGCTCTGTAATGCAGGTGGCTTATCTCAAAATATCATTTCTGTGGGCCTGTTGCTCTCGTGTCAGACACAAGCATCAACACAGCTTGGTACAGAAGATGATAGGTAATCTCACAGGCTGCTTTAATTTCTCATCATTGATTTTCTGTAGGGAATGCAGGGAGCATTTAAGGATTTAGATGATTCCCATTTGCAAATATTTTTAGATAAAATAGGCATATGCAATTACAGAACTAACCTCTCAGAACCAAACCCATCTTGCAGTCCAGTGAAGAAACATTCATTTTCATGATAGAAAGTCATGGGTAGGAGAATAAAACATACTAGAGGGTCCCTTGGTACATCTTGTCACATTTTTAGAGACTGATGCTGTAAGGGTCTAATTCAAAACTCATTGATGCTGCTGAAGCTTTTCCTATGCATGTCAGCAGATTTCAGAATGAAATAAGACCTTATAATGCAAAACTTTTGAGGGATCCTTACAGATAAGGCAATGGTGGCCTTAAAAAGGAAGTTCTAATCTGAAACAAACTCCTGAAGTCAGCAGATTGGGACTGGGACCACAGGAACCCACATTTTAGAACTACTTACATTCAGAAACCACTTTTGTTTTGCCCTCTGGATAGTTTTATCATTATTAGTACAAATATACACTCCTCTCTCTCAATCTTCCATCTCAAATTCTCTTCACATTCCTATTTGCTTCTTGTTTCAGGCAAGCTGCTATGCCGTTCTTTTGTGTACGTCACAAGCAAAGTAACAGATGCCCTTTAAGCATTTTCCATGTATATGGCTACGAAAGAAAGAGAGAAAAGAGAGGGGAAGGAAAAAGAGGGAGAGAGGAGAAGAGAAAGGAGAAGAGAGACAGAAAGAAGAAGGAGAAGAGAGAAAGAAGGAGAAAAGAGAGAGAAAGGACATATATCAAGGGCATAAGCATATCCTTAGAAAAGCAGTAGCTAGAAAAAGGAATGTGGCCACAGGATTTTTAAGGATTTCTTATGTTTCAGTAGTAGCAGCACCAAAATTTATATCCTTCCATACCAAGCTGTTGAAAGACAGGCAGGAATGTTATGCACTGCTGTACAGTAAGACAGATCCCAGATCCCTGGCAATGGATTAGCTTAAAGCCATTGCTGAGGCTGGACTCTCAGGCGTTTCAACTCATTCTGTGCTCAAAACAACCTTCAAGCAGCAGGAGGGTTGGATGATGATAAGGGAAGGCAAATGTGGAAACCCAGAGTCCTTCGAACCTCACGAGCAGCCCCTTGTCTCTAACAGCTTGAGATGGTTGTGTCAGTGAGCATAAGCAGTTAATGGGGCTGATAAATCTTTAAGACAGAAACTGTCACAAATTATGTTTCTGCACATTTTATTAGAACAAATCCAACCTTAATCTGAATCTATTCTACCTCAAGACCCAAGCAACTCCCTGGGAAACCATGTCAAACAGAAAGAGAAAGAATTTTAAAAGAATTTAAATTTGAACCTTAGATATATTTTTGTAGAAGAAAAGCTAAGACTGAAGAGCTGGACGGCATAGATTTCTCCATTATACTAACATGCAATACTTTCACTGCAGCAAAAGGAAGTCACCAGAGAAGATCAAGCAGAGGGTGCATACTCTGAATACCTGTCAGTCAGACATCCCTGTCATGATTACATGCAATTTCAAGACTGAACATGAAAAACAAAGTTAATTGTGTCTTCTCTTAATTGCATTGAACACTCCTGATTCTGAAGGGGAAAAAAAATGGGAATACAGTGAAGTATCTGCAAATTACCCACACAAAGGCTACTTAAATGGAGCATGTACTTAGATTACAATCCTTTTTTACTTTTGATGTACTATGATACAGTACTCTCAGATGCAGAATCATTTTATGTGGTTTCATTTAACAACAAGTTACAAAAGTTTCTTTAAATGGCCATAAGCATAAAGAAGTCCTGGTAATGGGGATTGTTTGCCAAACTCTTGGGTCAATTCAACATCTCTATCCAGTTCATTACTTAAGCTTTATTTCAATTAAGAGAAATGTGCTCCAGCTTCTAAACATTAATGAGAAGAAAGTGGAAGAGTGTGAAAATCTGGAAAAGAAACGTACAAGCCCACAACTTTCAGGATTTCATGAATAGAAAAAAAGAAAGAGTACATATATTTAACTAAGACGTCAAAAACTTGAATATTAAAGTCTTGATTACATCACAGAAGTGAGATGAGAGATTTCCTAAGGTTTAAATCTGCATTTTGGCAGAAATTGCCCATGTTGCAAATACTTGAACTCTAAATGCTGTGTTAATCCCTGTATCAGTACTCTATCTTGGAATAATTGGAGGTGTGAACTTTAAAGACCAGGCTCTCCTATGTTGTATTCAAGAAATATCATCTTGATTGATAAACCCAAAATCTGGCCCACCTTTCTTTATCACCCTCAGAGATAAATTTTAGCCCACATCCCTCACTAACAAAGTCACCAGACTGATAAACCAAAATCTGCTCAGCAGAAGTGGTTGGGCAAAACCTTTCAATTATTCAACCCTCAACACACACAGAACTTGTTTTAGGAGAGGCTTGCACAAATTCTGTGCTCATTAACGGGATTTAATTTTTCTAGCAAGTAGCAGAAGTATCAGATTAACTTGATCATGACCCCATCCTCACAGATTATTTTAAAAGCAATTAAAGAAATACCTGTAGACTAAATTAAAGAACTGTAAGCAGTACTAGTACCAAGCTTTAATTATCACCTATAAGAAAAAGTTTCTGAAAATCATTTTAAGCAGGTGTCTGACCTCACGTTGGTGAAAAAACAGAGCTTGAAGCACATCTAATGTACACCCATTCCCAACCACAGAACCTGTAAGGAGATCTGAGTCCCAGTTTCACACCTCAAGCTCTGTGCACGTACAGTCAGGGCAGGGGCGGGCACTGCCTGGGTCACCAGTGGTGCTCACAGCAATCAGCACGGGTTGTGCAGAACAGTGCCCTGGCAGCCCACTTTTCACAAGATTTGAGTTAAAAGTCTATCTCATGCATGTGAAAATAATGATATAAACCCTGCTCATTAGTGCCACATTATTCAAGAATAGCTTGGACAGGTGGGCCAAGTCTCCAGCTGAAATAAATCCTCATAGCTTTGCCATGGGTAATGCATAGACATTAGCATAAATTAGCAGAGGATCTGTCATATCTGACTCCTTATAAATAACAGCCTTAGCTCCACGATTATTTTGATATTTGTCTTTTGAGCGTATTAATCCTAAAATCACCAGTTCTGACCATATGCTGGAGAATACTTGATACTGGAGCAGAGGTGACACAGAAGGTGAGTAGTAGAGGTGATATCACTGGAAGAGTGCAACGCTTACGTGAATAGTAGGAAACTGTTCTTAAAGCAGCTCCCTCAGTGGGCTCCACCAATATCCGAAAGGTTACACTCTGTCTGGCCAGGAGATGTCACAGGCTCTTTCACACACAGAAATAAAAGCCACATTTCTCTTTTCAAAAATGTCACCAGCAACACACAATGATTTTAGTACTTTCAGGGACTTTTATGCAAGTCCTCCATAGATACAAACTTCTCAAATCACCAGTGTGCTTTAGAAGCTGGCCCACAGTCTGTGTGCAGGATCACACCACAGAGTTGTGTGAGCCAGACCCCTTTTGGATGAAGTTAATCCAGAAGATTCCTCACAGCACCACACCTAATGCACTCCAGCCCATGGGCACTGGGTCCATGGGACAAGCAAGAACTCACAGAAATGTACAGCACAGACTTGCTGTCCATAGCTCCAACTGCTTTGCTGCATAAACCCACAGCCTGATTCACATTACCTGCAAGCATATGCATAACCCCAGAAAAAGCAGATGCCAAGTTATAATTCCACTCAATCTGAGACACCTTTTGCCAACAAATACATGAAAAGAACAAAGAGTGTAAACTGGCTTTTGTGCATATAAGAATCGTGCCTTTCCTACAAATAAATTGATGTTAGTATTTGAAGCCTATTGTGTATAATTAAAAATGTCTAATTCACCCAAGACAAGATTGTCTCAGTGAAAGCCTGTCACCTTCTATATGGGAAAGACATGCATTATGTATTTTTTGCACTGACTTATCTTTGTTATGCATGAGGCATGTTTTGGCAATATATAGGAGACATGCATTCAGTTTCTGTGATTTAGAGCTGCTACAATTAGCAAAAGTTAATTTTTGACAGCAATTTCCCAAAAAAGCAACAGGGAGAATTTGAGAAAAAGCATCCTTGATACAACAGAAAAAAGGTTTTTCTTATGCTCATCTGGTAAGAGAAAAATCTATCACAATTCCTTGCTAAAATGTGCAGGTGAAGAATTTGCATTTTTAGAATTCAACTTTGAAGGAGGAAGTAGCTTGTTAAAAATTACAGTAATTAAACACAAATTTATAAACAGCATCTAGTTCAAAATTGGTACTGAAGGAGACAAAGAGTTCATTGGGTACATAAGCACTTTCACGCTACTCACAACAATGAAAGAAAAGTACAGCACTAGTCTGAGAATCTGGTTTCACAGCGCATCTTTAGCCAGGACTTCATTTAATGGAGCAGGCACTGATCCAGTGCACCAAGTTGCAGGTTATTATTCTAGTTAGATGGCTGTGAAGGCCCAAAAGTGACGTGAGATAAGATAATCATGTCTTTTTCCTTAAGGCACATAAAGGTCACAAAATAACATTTAATTACCCACTCTTCTAACATTTATAAAGGAGCAAATCAGAACTACTCCAGAGTGAATATCTAGGAATCAACAATGAATCAAAACATAAATGGCAATTATTTTGTGTATCTGAACAAAAAACAAAATAACTTTCTGCCAGAGGAAATCAATTCCCCTTCCACATACTCCAACTGGCCTTGGTATTTTGCAAAAATACTGCTGCAACTAGTTTGCTGCATTTTAACACTATTTAAAAAAACACCCAAACACAAAACAAAACAAACAAACAGCAAAACAAAAAACCAAAACCCATCCAGCTTTCACTAACTAAGCAACTTTTTCCCACTTTTTACTGATTTTCATGTAAGGTTTAAGTTAAATTGGGGCTGAGCACTCATTTCAATTTTATGCTTTGTAAAGTGAGAAAAAAGCCATGTCTGAGATTAAACTATGTCAGTGGGGTCCACTTCTCTATCTACCCAAAAGAAGTGTTCAGCAAGACCATTCGAGGCAGCCTCTATGCTGGAAATCAGTCTACATAGTTGTTGCTGGCAATGAAAACCACGTAGCCGGTCATGGATCCCTTTTTAAGCTGGGTGGGCCAAGGAGCACGTCTGGAATTACCACTGCCAGAAGAGAGGAACAAAGTAGATCCCAACACATAACACCTTCAGCCTGGAATGCTCATCATGGGAATGGATCCAGGTTCCTTAGCAGGTCACAGATCACCCCTCTGTCTGGACTCTCCTGATTTTGCAATGAAGATTGAGCTGTGTCACCTCATCACCAACGCTAACAAAGATGTCACAGCCTCAACCCCACCTCTATATACCCAGAGATGTATAAGAAAGTCTTATGACTACTTAGTCATTTTTCTGTCTTTTAGAGCTCCTCTTCTCTTCCTTCAACCTCCACCTGCATGTTTCCAAGTCCTCTGCTTCCTTGTGGTCTCACCATATTAATAATCCTAAAAGACATGAGTAACATTTGGTACCAGTATGTTTCATTTCTAATCACATTATGCTTCAAAGGCTTGCCAAGAGATACAAAGTCCAACAATTTAGAGTTAAGACCTACTCACAGAGTGGTTTGCAGTTCTAATGCTAGAAGAAATACCAAGAATTGAGAAGGTATCTGCAATGTGAACATCATGCAGAAGGAAATGGTTGTGATGAAACAGTTTCAAGTGAAGCTATCAGTTCTCATACAGCTGACATCAAACACTGAGGTTACCCAAAAAAAAGACGGAACCAAAAAGCCTTATCTGACTCCAAAAAGTTGTACATTGGCAGCCGTTACCTTCATTCTTCCCAAATTATCACAGAATCTTACACGTTTATCTAGTGAGCATTTAAAACAACAGATACTCTAAATGTACACAAGTACCTTAGAAAGCATCTGAGGAAGACGGGAGTTATCAAATCAGTGTAGCTGAAGCAACAAAACATTTTGGAAAAAATATCAACATGGGAGTTTCCTTTGGAATATCAAGAGAGTTTTAAAATTCTCTGTTCTCAAACCACCCTGTTACCATTTCCCTACCAATTCTGACCACAGTTTCTAACGCACAGCCCTCATCAAAATGAAGAGGAGCTGAGCATTCTTTATCTACAGGCAGACCAGACTGTCTGGAAAATAGCCATAAGACAGGAGTGATCACTGAGTGATGACAGCTTAATTCACAGCTAAGGTGCTATTATAACACCTTCCAGTGTTTCCAAGGATGTTCCAAAAATCAGCTGTCATAACCCTCACCATGATACCTGGTCATGACAGTAAGAGAATGACCACATAAATGACCACCCTGTACTCTTCCTTTAAACACAGAGGATTAGCACATCATGTATTTCTGTAAATCTTCATTGTACCAGACAGTTAGAAGTCATGATAAGAAAGAACCATGCTTGTAGTCATGACTAATAAAGCAGAGCTTGTCACCCTTTTTGGGGTCACCAGGGCTGGATTAAGCCTATCTAACTTCCTTTACAAAGATATAAAGGATAGATTTTAAAATGTAAATGACCACTTCAGATTGTGTAAAATTAACTAAGAAGGTACTGAAAATGCATTTATCAAATGATGTTGCTATTCAAGTATTGTTACAATTAAAGCAAAACCCATCTCTTACAACAGTGCAGGGAGAAGCTTGGATTACAGGACCAAGCAGTAAAAACAGCTGACTAAATGAACTATACACCTCCTGCAAGAAAATACACTTGGCTTTTGCATAATTTGTTGTTTCATCATCTAGTTCTGCCTGAGGGGTAGAAAGTTTGAACACAGATGAATAAAACAGAAATCTCTAAGCTCACGTCTGGGCATCCCTGATGTCCAGAACAATGAGCATCTCTGCTCATCTCTGCCTGTAAAAGTTTTGGAGTACCAAGCCAAAGTGAACCTCTGGGCAGAGCTCCATTTAATTCTCTTCAGTTTACAGGCTCCTCCAAGTGGTTTGAGAACACCTAGAAGCTACACCAAGGGAACCTGTACCTGTAAACCAGGAACACTTTATATGGATTAAGAAAATATAATCAGATGTCTCTACAAGCCTCTGGAAGATGGAACCCCAAGCAAACAAATCTCAGCTCCCCAGGGACTTGGGTTGATTCTTGGCAAGGCAGAGCCAAACAGAGACCATGCTATCAAAAACCCTGCACAAACCCCAGTGAGCAGCACCTGCTGCTGAAAGCTGGGAGTGCTCAGAGCAGCACCGTTACTTTCCTCCTCCCTTGCCATGCAAGCCCAGCCAAGGAAAGGATTGCTCCACAGACCTGTGGGTTAAACTGAGGAACTCTCCTCAGAACTGTTGAATGAGGAGCTGGACACCACTGTTAGCTCCCTGGAGCACCAAGAGCTGTGGTTTGATCTTCTAACATGCTCCAGGCAAGGTCATTTTTTAATCCTGAGAACAGGACATCACACAACTGTTTGGAAAAACCTTTCTAGAACTGCATCAGTTCTAAAGGAATTTTCCAACACTTAGCCATAGTTAAAAGAATAGTAGCTATAACTGATTTGGAGAGATTAAAAGGATAAATCACCGAGGATGTTGGGGAAGATAAAGCCAGTAAAGTGAATAAATGTTCTGGGTGTGGAAGGAGACAGGCTGGTTTTAGCAGCCAACAGCATGGAGTCTCAGGCCTAAGGCTATTAGGATTAACGTTGCTCTGTCCTTTAAAAACCCTCTAATGTATTCAGTGAAATGAAAGAGGAAGAATGTGCCTGAAGTGAGGGAATGCCACATCCCTGGTCTGAGAGACTAAGAAATGTTGGAACCAAATCCTTCAATTTGGCAGCATGAAAGTCAGGAGGCCAAGTGACTGTAAATGGTCCAGAGAAACACTCTTGACACTGTTCTGCTTTCTAAAATGACTCTAACTCTGAGTAGTCGGTTGTTCAGGTGCAGAATTATTAATTTTTGTCTCTAGAGGTTAGTTTAGGCATTATCACCAAAATCAGCAGAAAATTTTGTAGACGGGAGTGTTAAAAAGGCTACATAAGAGAATAAAGCTGTCTGAATAGTTTTTATTATTATTATTATTATTATTATTATTATTATTTATGTTAGGACATGCAAGTATAAAATATTAGAACTCCAAATTTGTGTTATGTTTCAATTATTTTCAAGTGATAAAAGGAAATCACTTGCTTTCTGTCTTGAACACAGGCAAAAATTTCCAGCACATAACCCTTTACGGAAAATAGCTATGTTTGCAGGAGATTTAGAGCCAAGACTGGCACTTCCCTTTGGTCCTGGGAAATATCCTTTAAAATACGATCATTTCCAGCCTCCATATATCTGGAAATTCACTAATCACTTCTGTGTGTGAGTAGCTCAGCATGAAAAAAATACTATTACTCCCCTCCATAGCTTTAGCAAGACAGGTATCAGCACGGCATATTCATATATCCCTCTGTGGATTTATATGTAAATATGCAAACATCTTCTTGAAGGTCTCTTATTTTCTAAAGAACCCTTTTGGCAATTTGCTATTAAAGCTGCATCCGTACATATAATATTAGGCTGCCCTTTGGTCTTCATGGAAAGAAAGAGGCTGACATAAAGCTATCTTCCTTTTTCCAGGGGCTTACACAAAGCAGCAATGCTTTCAGGGGTAACAATATTCCTTTTAAAGTGACTTCTACAGACAGTAGCTACTTCTTCCACAAGTAGCTTATACAGTGCTTAAAATGGGCTCTTTATGAAGAAAGATGGAGTGTAATAAAAATACCATTCCTAATCTGAAAATCTAAGAGACACTGGATAAGCCAGTTACATGTTTTGGGGTTTTGCTGCCAGGAAAAAGCACTCCCTCTCATCTCCTGGACCACTTAGGATGATTTGGAAGACTAGTCATTATTTCCTTTTGTTTTTTTCTCCTATTAGACCTAGTAGAGCTCCATCTTGGCATGTACAATTCCCCCCGGGTAAGCAGAGAAAGAAGCAATTAAGTACAAAATGCTAACAAGATGTCTGAGTGAGTCAACTGCGTTTCCAAAGTATCTGTGGGTTTTTGTACACCTAAAAATCATTTCTAGGTCAGAGAAAAATAAAAGTTAGGGTAAACCTAGAAAAAAGTGTCATATTAGGATATTTATATAAACTGTCATTCTTGTGTTTTCCCCAAACCTCATGTGCTCTAAGCTATCAATCAACAGCCTCCACAATCAGACTTTGAGTCCTGATGGAGTAGGAAGATGTCATCCAGGGAGGAAAACATGTGGAAAATCTGTTAGCCATGTGTGTCATTACTGATGTCAACATTTAAGTAAATATGCAAGAACTACCTAAGGTTCCTACAGACCTACTGCAACAGAAATAACCAAGAGAGCTTTGCCAGATTAAATGCTGCCATGTTTATCTCAATCTCTTCCCCAGTTACCGGGTTTTACATGTCTGTAGCACAGGTGTGTTTTCCAGGAGCAATTTGCAAACTGCTGTGGCAAAGAATTCCAGAGCAATTTGTTAAATTAATGGAAGTTTTCATCTTTAATTACTCCGAAAAAGACCTGAAAATAAACATGTATTCTATGTATTTTCTGAATATGAGCCATCATATAATTAATTTCAAGTGGCAAAAGCAGCATTCAGAGTCTAGAGCTTCCCAATGTAGTTTCATAAAATGAGAGTTACAAACTGCAGCTGACATCAGCAGTGACGTGGTATTCAGATCATGCCGAGATTACAGCAATTTTACAGGGAGGAGGAGAAATCAGCTGCTTCTCATCAAAATATTACACAAACACGGATGAAAGTATATTCTAGTAAAAATTAAGATTAAACTTGCAAAAACTCCACCCTTTCATAGCCATGTACAAGACAGCACTGAATGCTATGGTATACATATTAAAAATGAGAGATTAGAAACCCAGAAAATTTGGATTAAACAAGAACGATGTCCAAAGCTTGGAAGCAAGGCGCCCTACACAGAAGCTTATTGCAGGCTGCATACATCTCTGTTACAGTAAAACCCAAATGCACTGTCACTAAGTTTTTAAAAATCAAACACAGGGTCCTGAGCAACCTCAAATTTTAAGCCACTAAATCTCAGTAATAGTTTTTAAAGAGAGTTCAAAAGCAAAACAGAGAAGTCAAAGTCCAAAGGTATCACAATGGCAGATCAAAGTGTGAAAAGGGATTAATGGCATCTTCAGCAAATGAAGTTTAAAATTCTAGTGTATTAGAGAAGGTCTTTTTTGAAATGGTAATAGGCTATACCTGAGCTGAAAAGACAATTAAGATAGTGTTAATTTTTTTTTATGGTATCTGGCAGTAATATTTTTATCCTGTTAATTATACAGCAGACAGCAAATGTACATAATATGATAGCTCCATGCTGAGATGACATGCCTGCTGCCTAGTTAAGTGGCTACATTTATCCTATAATTAGCTTGCAGGAATGTGATTTGCATTGCATACCTAAGAGTATATATAATGTCAACTATGCCACAAAAGCCTAAAATGGAAACTGACACTCTCTTAGCTTTGACCTCTGGATAAAACAAGGTGATGCCTCCCATGACCTCCTGCTCTTTGTATTCAACCACACACAAGAAACGCATTGAAGTAATGCTAAGCGTATGACAAATTAAAAATGTACGGAAATTTAAAGTCAGGGCAGAAAATCAGTGCTGATGCTTCAGCCTGAACTCACCCCTTTCCAGGGAATAAGGATAATGATGGTTAAAAGGCAGCATCTGTGGTTTATTGGTATTAACTTCAAATATGCTTTCTCTCGCAGGTAGAATTACAGGAGCATTTCCTGGATATGTATTTAACTGGCATAGGAAATAAATAGCTTTTCTAGGCAACCACATATAGAAAATCTTGCTATTAAAACTCTGCTACTGTCTGCAGATACTGCACATCTGGGTGAGCAAACACCTGGAATGAAATCTGAAGAGTGTGGCTGAAGATACCTTTGTCAGCAGTTGCATTTCTGCTGTCAGTTAGGGACAGACTCCATTATTCTCATTGCAAGCAAGCTATCAGCCTACCCAGAGTTACTCCACTGATTTCAAACTGTTTGTCCTTTTGTCACAACTCCTTGCTCCTGATCCCAGAACATACAGCATCTCATTGTTCTGAGAAGAAAAGGGAAACTGAGCAGCCACAAACAACTCCAGGGCTTCACTGGGTGGCTTAAAGTCTTATCCAGACTTGGTACACCATGAATTCTAGTTTGCTTTGTAGTCCTGCAGTATCATTAGAGGCTTTAGGCTCTTGGGAGCCTGTTCACAGCTGTCCTTATCCCTTCCCACTGCTAGGAGAAGAACGGGAAGGAATAACACAGGTTGGCAACCTCACCTGCCAGACTCCAGCCCCACAGCAGCCATGGAGGATTCTGCCTTTGAAACGCAGCCAGGAAAAGCCACCAAATCAGAAACAGCAAAGCCAGGTGACAAGACACCAGCTCAGAGGAGCACATGGAGGAAGGAGGGAGGGACACAGCACAGGATCAGGGATTGTGGGACTGGCAGAGGAAGAACATTGGATGAAAACAAAAAGCCAGGGATTGTGAGGAACGCAGTGACAAGCAAAATGCAGAAGGGACCTGAGAGAGTTTCAATCCAACCACTCTGCCAGCCAGAATTCTTTCTGTGCAGGGCCACAAAGTGCTCCTCCCACTCAGGAGCCCAGACCTCTGAAACAATGCTGGAAGGGCTGCTACTGATAACAATAACTACGTAATATAAACACATGCAAGAAGCTATTTATTTGTATTTATTTGCTTGATATTTATCTGTACAAACAATTATTTGTGATTCCAGCAAATACTTTCCCTGAATTTTTCCTTACTGAAAGACTAGTAGCACCTACATCTTAACACAAGGATTTAGGCGCTTTTTGGTTCATTCTCATTTGACTGAAACCAGTTCTGATTTCTCACACCACAACTTCAGCCTTTGCAGCAGTTCCAAGCCGTGCTCGCCGCATTTCAACCAGGTTGCCTCGCAGGTTTTGATGCCATATGAAAATTTACAAAGCACTCTCTATTAAATATCTCATCTTTCATTAACATTTGTGATCTTGCTTGCACAAATACTCCAATACTATGTGCCTTTAACAGTTTGGCAGCTTCTAAAAAATCTTTTAACTTAATCTCGTGACCCTTTGTATCATGAAACTGCTTACCTTGGTGCAGGAGGTCTTCTCCAGACAAGTGTAGTGTAGCTCCCAGGACTTGGTCTGATACAAAATTCAGGGAAGTTCTTGCCCTCCTCCTTAAAATTTTACCTTTTGAAAGAAGCTTATTATTCTGTCCCTTTCTTTTTGCCCGTGATGAAATGATACTCTAAACTTCTCTGATTAAAGTACATGGCACGCTCTCAAGTATGTGTTACTACATCTGTTTGCCTTATTGAACAGCTGAAAAGCATTTAAACTATTATTCACTTTTTTATTACTATGCAGTACATTTCTGTGTATGTTCTGGCCAATATTTTTTTTAATAATAATGTTGATTGCTACAACACCACCTGGTGTTGCTGGCAACTGTGTTCTTAGGACAAATCTGGAGATAGCTGGGGTTTAATTTAAAACCCCAGTTCCTGGAGGCATGTGATTAGATAAGAAATTTTTGTTTTGGTTTGTTTTTGAGGGGGAGGGAAGTGTTTGTTTGTAAAAAAAAGAAAAAAAAAAAAAAGAAAAAAAAAAAGAAAAAAGCTTAATCTTCTGAGGAAAACCTAAATGTGACTACAGTGTAACCCCAAAGGATTAGAAACAAAAGACCTCAGTATTTTCCTATTTTTCATTTCAGATTTGACAGACCATTTCAGTACATGCTTAGACATGGAACATTTCCACAAAATGTAGATAACATGCTTTGACATGCAGACACACAGACTTCACACACACCTTGATGGGCTATAAAAACAGTAATTTACCAATTGCCATCAAAAGAATGTTTACAATATAAATCTTCCTCGCACCTTCTCTACCTATACAGCAGCTCCTTTGAGCCAGTGATGTTTTCTAAGAGTAAAGAAAAACCAAGATGCTTCTGTGAACATTTGTATTGACTCTTTGCCAACCTGATCAACTGATCCAGGAGTATGTGTGGAACCATTGCCTACACGTTATCCATTTGCTGGTAACTGCATAAGAAGTAACAGCCTTGAAGAGCGCCTCAAGATCAAAAGAAATCAATGATGTACACAATGCTGTAACTCCCCCAATGCACCCAACAGGACCAGGCACTGAACTGCAGCCTCAGGTCAGCATGAGGCACGAAACAGGCAGCAAAGTTTTCAGTGACTTCATTACATTCAAATCACAAACAGAAGAGTTGGTGACTTTTCATAAGCTCTTAGGTCTGGTTGTATTAAAATAAAACTACTTTTTCTACGTCTATAGCAGCTGAACATTCTAATTTGCTCCTTTAAACAAAACACTGCAGTTAACCTGATAGGCAAAGGCTTTTCCAAAATCCCGCAACATTGTTATCTAAGAATCAAACAGCAGGACGCTGGAGGAGCTACTTCCTGTCTTGATGGAGCACCTCATTTTATAATATGCTGAAACAAAAGCATCTTGATTAATCTTTAGTGGGCACCAAAGAAAGTAGTCCTCAATTTAGTTTTCAGGTGGCTGAAGTCAGTCTATCAGGGAAAAACAAAACCAGCAAACCAAACCACCTGTTTTAGGCCACATGCCCTGAACTAGGAATGTCCTTCCAACTACACAAGCCTTGTTTCTACCTTGTGCACAAAGCTGTGTGTCCTCGGACCTGCAGGCAGCCCCCAAGTGCACAGCCCCTTCTCCTCAGGGTTGTTCTGTTGGCCACATTGGGACCTTCAAACAAAAGGAACATTCCCCAAGTTACATGAATTTCTCGGTTACCCACCAACCAGCCATCAGCCCTGCCCCTGTCCTGGAGAAGTGCAAGCTTTCCATGGAATATTTCTGCTTGGCTTTACTTCATAACCTTCTCGGTCCTCTGTTTTCCCTCAAAGTCACCATTTGGCTATTAAAATGCTTCATAAAGAGCAGCATTTCTGCTAAGCCAGCTTTGATATGTATAAGGAATGCCATGTATCATAGCCAAGGTGAGGTACCTACACGTACAGTTCAAATGGGGATGTCATGGATAAACATCACCAAAAAGAACCTTTCCTAGTCTGACCCTACTTGCGTGCTGTTTTCACAAGGGTCACTTTCTGCTCAATAGCAGGGAGAGCACAATGTCCAAAATTCAGTAAAAAGATGTACAAAGTGCCATTCTGAGTACCAGTTATCAGCACTGTTATCTGAGTATCAGATAGCAGCATTTAACTGGAAATCAACCTCATTTGATGGCGAGTGAAACATACTTTGTACAGTAGGATACTGCCCCCAGGAAGTCTGAAAAATAAATGCCATGTGACAACGGGGTTTTGGACACAATGTGAGCACATGTTGTGTGGGTTAAGAGTGAGCAAGGGCCTACAGCCAGCTAGTCACAGTTTGTAGAGCACCTGAAAAAATGTTGGTTTTTGAAGACAACCCCAAGGGGGAAAACTTGTGGGAAATCTCCTAAATGGTGTGAAAGAAACACAACTTTAAGATCTGCTACTTTAAACAAACATTTTTGTTTTGTCTTTAACTGGAGCTAATGAAGTGCCCCACTTATTCTGAATTGCTAACGGGTTAGAACAACTAATACCAACATAGCCTTAGGTAAAGGAGCATGAGCTCAGCAACCACCTTTTAGTATTCAAGAGCTGCTGCTAAACAAGCACTGAAATCCATTGAAGCTGAAGAAATAGATCCACCTTCAGTTCCACTTTGAATTTGGCCCTATTTACTGAAGAAACAGGAGAGTGGAAGGTGTGAATTATCCGTTCATTTAAACAGCTGGTGTTGAGATATGTAAACAATGCTTGAGATTCTAACTGGGTGAGTGTATATATGCATATACATTATACATCTAATATATACATAAATAGTACCAGTATTAAGGAATCCAACAATTTTCTAAATAATTGATTTTTTCCATTAGATTACCTGTATATTATACTGAAGAAGCGAAACAATTAAGCAGACACCTATAGAAGAAATCTGACTAAAAAGATCACATGCAGTTCACATCTTAGAGATGTTAATATGTTATACTAATATGAAGCTGAGCACTGAGTAGCACGGAATTTGCTTTTGCATTAAAAGTCAGAGGCAGTTTGCCTGCCTTATACAAGAAATACCATTAAGGAAGAACAGTTCTATTTCTTTCTCCCAGAGAAAGTTTCTAGAATCCATCTCTGGCTGATGAAGATAGATACTGCAGGACAAGCTTTGGTTTTTTGTTACCTAACATGAGGGTTCCCCCATTACAGAAGATATTAACATATAATTAGGTATCTACTTAACATTTTTCACACGTATACACATTCACATCAAAGCCTGATATAAAAAGCTGCTTTTAAAGCTTGCTGTGTAGGAAATCATGTATGATCACTTGTTCAATCTGAAGGTATGGAGCAAGCAGGGATCCTAAGGCAGTGTTCCCACTGATCCCTACACAAGCTGCACATTGTTTGTTAGCAGCATTAGTATCACCAGAAAAATCCCAGAAAGTTGGTTGGAGGTTTCCTCAACTCTCCGGTGTTGTGAAATGTTCTTCCTCATTGCATTTTGTAATTTGGAGCAAGAGCTGAGGACAACCAGGCTTTGCTCAGAACTGATTTAACTACACTTTAACAAACACCATTTCACTAGCTCAACTGAAAAAGAAATTATATTTGCTCTACAAAGCCATACCCTCACCCCCAAGGAGACAAAAGAGAGATAGCGCAGTTCATTTCTAATATCAGGACTGTCAAAGTCAGTGTGACACCAGGAGAACTGCAATATGGTAGTGGAGAAGTAGCAAATTGACCATTTGCTCTTCCCCAGATGGGTACAACATGCACTTGCAGTTGAGAAAGCTTCATAGGGATTAGTGGCTGCTGCAAATAATGTCCAGCCATTCAAGCAGTTATTTTCCTGTTATGTAAGAGGAGCATTCATCCAGCTATCTCTATGAATTCAACCACATCAACCAGAAATTCCTGCTGCCTCCCAAGCATGCTGGCCATAATCCCCCAGCAAAAGCAGGCAGCTAATTTTTTTTTTTTTTTTTTTTCAAAATTAGTCTCAAAATTACCAGTCTATTTTATATCTTTTCATATAAGAAAAAGAATTCCAGTATAATTACTCATGCTCAGCACAAGTTCAGCAGAACTCCCTGCACCAAGCAGGGTGAAGGCACCTGAGGCCCATGTTCCTCTCGCAGCACCCACGAGGGTGTGCAGGTAGGGAGTGGGCACTGCCAGGGGAGAAGGCACTGACAGAACCAAGCCCTGCAAAAGCCTGATTCTGGGCTGGCTGTGTTTGTGTCTGGGAAGTGGAGATGTGCCTAAACACTGTGTTTTTTTACACTTCACCAATAGGCAGCACATAAAACACTAGAAATGCCTTTGATCTTGGCAAAATTAGGAGATAGGACTGTATTTGGGTCAACCGCCCCTTCCTTTTGCACCCTTGTAGGAGAAAAAAAATGCTGAAGGAAGAGCAGCACAACAAAGACAGAATTGCTCCTTTGAATAGAAACAATAGAGGCAAGCATCTCTAAAATAAAGATATTGTGATTAGGTTATACACTCCTTTTTTTTAAACCTGCATTAATTTTGATTTATATTTAAATAAAAATGATTAAATTTTATCTTCTAAGATGGAAATGTTGTGATAAATACTGGCCCATGGCCAAACTAATCTCTAAAGCCTACAGCTTACAGCCCCTGTTGTCTTGTATGGATATTTGAATGGCAATGGGTTTTATCAGTATTTCTAAAGGCACTCATTTAATTATGTGGTTGTAAGAATTTTCAAAACCCCAAAGAATTAACACTACCAATACATATTCATATTTCTCAAATTAATTCAACCTGAACATTTGAAAATATTAATTTTAAAAACACACTCATTTATTTTTATTTCTGTAAACACTCAGAGCTCTTTTCTGGTCTTGTTTATGCACTCATTTTATTTTTGTATAATTAGGAAAAAATGATGTAGTGAGCTCTCTTTCTTTCTGTTACATAATGCCGGCAATTGATCTATTTACAATGGGGTGCATTATCCAGAAAAAGCGAACCTGAGATGGAAGGAAGCTGGTAGCCCACAACAAAGGGTGAGTCCTGCTTGATGAACCCTCATTCTGATGTCACTGCCCTCCAAGCTGCAGCTCCCGTCTTACAGTGCTGTGAGCCCAAACACAGGCAGGGCAACTTCACCCACAATTCACACGTCAGGGAAGGGAGGGTTTTTATGGGGTGAGGTACATGGGCTTCTGCAGTGTGCTTGTTCCTGGGGAGCTTTTCCAAAGGGTGTTTTTCCGGGCTAAGAGCAGGAAAGAAGGTGAGAGGGCAGGGGGTGATATGACCTAGACTGTTCCTGGCTGAATCAAAAGAGGCTGCAGACTTCAGATTTAAAATAACTCCATCAAGGGAAAGGCTCTCTTCCATTCAACACTGCTCAGTACAATGGCCGAGGGCAGGATCACTGACTTCCCAACCATAACCCACGTGAGTGTGGATTTTGTCACAGGGAAATGTTACCAACACATGCCCACCGTGCCTTGCCTGTGCTGAGCAAGAGCTGATGGCTCACAGGCCTGGGGACCACAGCCTTCGGCTGAGTGGGATGTGAGTTAAGTATAGACAGCACCAACACAGAGCCAATCCTCTGCTCAACATTGCAAAACAACTTGTTTGTTTGTTTGTTTGCCTCACTGAGTGCTATTCAAAACACACAAAAACCCAAACAAATATAAACCTAACAAAAAAACAACCTCTCAACCCACCCCAAAAAAACCACCCCCCCCCAATCCCAAAAAACTCAAACACAAACAAGGACAGTCACTCTAAACAGTTTTTTTGGGGGTTATGCGTATATTTGATTTTTGAGTGGGAAAAAAAAAAAAGAAAACAAGAAAACTTCATTGTAAGCCAAAGTTTTTCTGTGATTTTAAAAGCTGAACATTGTGAAGGGCCTGGAGGTTTATACGTAAATGAAATAGCTTTGCAAATGAAAAATATTCTCACCATCAAAAAAGCTGAAGTGTTTTACTTAAAAAAAACATTAAAATAAATCCTACCTAACTGAAAACTGGGGGTTTAACTTTTGCCAAATTGTTTATTCTTTATAATTAATTTTGATTTCCCTTGTTCTACACATAGCCCATAGGAATATGATTGCCAAGCAGGAGCCACAGCACCACTCTTCACAGGCCCCTCAACACAACAGCACACTTCTAGAAAGCTGATGTTTTAGAAAAAACAAACTTTTCTGCTTGAGCAATTATCAGTCTGACATCACACTCCAGGTATGCAACGTTGTGTCATTTGACAACTGTTTGCCCAGTTTGACAGGGCAAATTAGGACTCTTTCTTCTCTACAAGCTCATGTACAATTATTATGGCATCATTCTAACATATTTACTACACACAGGAGAGAAAATGACATTATCGCTTTTTAGCTGTCACTTAAACTAAACAATTCACAGGTATATATGGTTATTGCCAGAAAAAGGATTATCATTTCTATTAGCAAGCAGAAAAACAGCAAGAAGATTAAACATTTTGAGAAACACAAAATCAGCCCCATTCCTTAGGCATTTACCCTATTTCAAGTTCAAGAGTATGTCAGATAACTGATTTTTTTTTAGGCTTCCTATAGCCCCCATATTTATATCAGTTTAACATAAGTAATAACAAAACTAAATTCCCTATACTACCACTAAGGCCACTTAAAGGACTTGCTTTGCTGCAGAAGCCATGACATAGGGGACTGAAATCTCTAATGAAATGCTGCATATGTTGATTTATGCAGCTTTAGTGGTACCATTAACTGAAAATTGTTCTTTTCATAGGCTTATAGAGAATCTGGTGGCTGTCATTGTTCATGATTCAGTGAGAAGACTGGGTCTAAAATTACTGCTGCATCTGGGTGAATATGTGAAGGATGGAAGTCTGCCCTCATTTTGTGTTAATATTTCATATAACAACAAATATAAACCTTCTATATCTAATAACATATTAGATTCCATCACTAGCACAGCTGTCATTAAGTAATCTCTTTAAAAGTCTTCCTGTTTGGAAGAGAAAAACAATTTTTTCAAGTACTAGTAAGATATATTTCTGGGGAAAAAAATACATACATACACACACATATATGCATACATATATATGTAAGAATAACCAGGCAGTAAGCATTTAAAATTGTATTTCAGACACTAATGCAAGCAGCTAATCCTATTTACATTCATATTAGCCCTGGGTATCTTTTTCCCTAAGATTTACACATTTGTATGCTTGCATGAGTTGAAGTGCTTTTTGCATGATATCAGTACTTTTGTAATTTAAATCTATAAAAGGCAATTTCTTTTAAATATACTTCCTAACAGTGGGTGAAAGAAGCACTAAAGTTATTTGAGAGCTGTACACATCAGTAAACATGTGCACTGAACTCCAGGCAATGTGCTGTGAGAGAATTAATCTTATACTGTATTAGCCAAACAGAAAGATTCTGGGACTCCAAGTAACAAGCATGAAAAATGTCCAAACATTTTCTTTCTATTACCTAGAAATTGTGTATTTTTTAGGATTATGATTTTAAAAATCCAAGCTTTTTTTTTTTCCAGTGAGTGGTTAATTTGGCATTTCCTCACCTTACTCACTTCAAAATTTGCAACAAAGGAAGGCCATAAATAGCCCTAATGAATTTTACAGATCTCTAATTTTGAATACCTTCCTCTAAACTATCACCTTAATTCTGAGCAACAGCACAGGACCACCATTTTATTTCAAATTCTATCATCTCCTTGCACTTCCTACAAATATATAAAGGCCAGAGTCAAGGATATTCTCCGTGAAAGTATCAGAAAATAGAGGAAATTTTTTTGCTAAGAGACATGAAAATCGAGACATTTGTATGAGAAAGTCTTCAGATACACTTGAGTAGGACACTACTGGAGTAGTAGCACTTGGAATGGATTGTGTGCACTAACCGCTAATTCCTTTTTGAGTATTTCTTTCATTTTATAAGTTGTTTTAATATGAAACAACAAACTTCAAGCATGGAGGAAGAGACAGATTTTGAAAACCCTTTCTAAAATGGTCAGTAAAATTAATTTTCAACTCCTGTTGGCGTGTTCCCAGAGGCTGGTCAACAACATATTTCTGCCTTTTTTTCCCTCTAAATTAAGTCCATCTACTGCCTCCAGTCTCCTTTTTGCCTCTTACACTCTTTCCTCTCTTCTTCCCAGATCCCAAGCTGTTCTGCCCAAGCACCCCTGTACCCTGCCCACCTTCCTGTATTTACATGGACTTCCTGGCATGCCCTCCCTTTCCTGTGACTTTAAGAGCCTCTCTTACATGCCTCTTTCTTCCTTGCCCGTCTTGCTTGTCAATGCCATTTGGTAACAATGCCTTTAGAACTGTTACTGTGATTACTCACGCATAAAGAGATGTTTGGGAGCATGTTGAAGACAAGTATTCTCAGATTCCTTGTGCCCTTTCTGAAATAAACTGCCATTTGCAAACGAAAGGAGGAAGTTGTGAGGATTTATTGCTCCTCTGGATCTAAATTTTGCCAGCACAACCAGTGCTCAAGACAAGCCAGTGTATATTTCTCTGACATAATCTGTTGCCACACATAGATGTGTGTGTGCTTCTATTTCTGTACATTTAAAAAAAAAAGGACTATGCTGCCTAGAAGAGTACAGTTGATAAAATTTTAATAAATGAGTGTATAGTCTAAAAGTAGATGTGAATTTCACGTGATATCTCATTATAATCTTCAAAAGAAAGGGCACACATACCATCAGTAGTGGAAAGGACAAGGCATGAGGCTGCAAGTCTAAAAAACTGCATTTGATGCCAGCAGCACTGCATGTCCTTTTTTTCTCATGTCCTTTTATCCCTCACCCCTAAAGGAGTCAAAAATATGATTCTTAAAAGCAAATCATACATTAAGGAGGGCTCTTGCAGGTGGCCTTTGAGGAATGACGCATATGATTTATCCAGAGCTGCTTTAATGTGACTTCCCTTCTACCCACCCTTTAGGAAAGGGCTCTGCAGAGCAATTCTTTTATTTCAGCCCTAGCATTTCAGACTTGAAAACTGGATGCAAACTCTGTTTCAGTGATTCCCCAATCACCCAATGGGATCAACCAGAATTGATCTCTGCTCTTTGAAATTAGCAGGTCTTACCCAATCTTCTTTCTGTGTCAGACCATTTCTTCTTCTTTTTTTTTTTTTTTTTTTTTTTTTTTTTTTTGTTACTCTTTTTTTTTTTTTTGTAGGGAGGGAGGTGAAGAGGAGGAGTGATGAAGGGCAAACTGGCAAACAATGGGCAGCAATGGAAAGGGCCTGTATTGCTAGTTTTAAGCATCTGGGCTTGCTCCAGCCTGTTTCAAGTACTGATATGGATATGAAGTCAGTGGCAAACTAACATCCTCAACTTTAGTTAAAAGAGCTATAAATCAGAAATGAATGTATAAATAATATGCAACTGTCTAGACAGTATAGGTCACTTGCAAAGAGACTGGGTCAGGAGAAGATTGTCCATCAGTCAGACAACCATAACTGATTCTGATGCTAAATAATGGTTTAGATATTCAGTATTCTATATATGCGAAAGGCTTCACTGAGCATTGGATCTTCCCAACTAAAGTAGCCTTCTACTTATACATATCTTTATGCAGCCGTAAGAAAATGCACATGCTATTTAAACATTAAAATTAATGCCCAAAGAAAAAGCTATTTAGCGAGGGACTGGAACCAACCTGTGTAATTGGCTTTTGATAAAGCAAAAATGACCACCATACCCTACCCGTGATAAACAACCTGATATCATAGGTGGAATCTTAAAAAGGGGAACAATTAAAACTTCGAGGTGGCAAAGAAACTTATTTCCTCTTATAGAGTCAGTTCACAGATACATTCAGGGAATTGTGTGTTGTATAGCCCTACTTTGCTCTCTTGCATTTCAGAGCACGCTAACTTTCAGGTATCACAATGCAACCATGCTGCCTACATGTGCTTTCAAAACTATTCTGTGAATTATAATACATTTTTTGCAACTCTTTTAGCAAAATAAATAGGCACTCTTCAAGGTAACAATGCTGCCATCCTAATGCTTTACAAGGTATACAAGTAAGTTTTGCAGGACTGGAGATAACAGAACAGACCTATACAAAATATTTCATTTATTGGCAACTTATAAAGCATGTTTATATATGTTTGCTAAAGAGGGAAAAGAAAATACATGGGTAATAAATCTGGCACACGCAGCAGCTGGCACAGCTGAAAAGCAGATGTCATAGCTGCAAGACACAACCAAGGGCTGAGTGTGACTCCTAATCCCAATCCAAACACATTCCAGAATCAGACACTGTAAGGCAGGGGATGCAGCAGGCCACTAACTCCTTCCAGAGGTGGTGTGATTTCAAGGAGGCTCCACATGGTTGCATCACTGAATGCCTGTGCAGCACACTGCCAAGCACATCTAAGAGCACATTTGGGAGCTGGGGAACAGACTTCCATCAAACCACACTGCACCATCAGTAGTGTAACAGCTCGTTACGCTGGCTGTATCACAGCGTGCCCTCTAAATCCTACTACTGTTTATTCTGAGTGCAAATACATGGGTTATCCTGATAATTCTGAAACCTACTAATGTGTAGGGACTATATTTTTCAATGGACGTAGCTTGGTTTCCTATGTGAAAAAAAAAACAACAAAACAACCAAATATCTTGCTACTTTTCTATCTACGAATCCTGTCAAACATTTGAGCATGGAAGCTGCAAATTTGAGTGTTGATCTTCTGTTATGCTGACCTACCATAGTTCATCTTGAATACATCGGCCCAATTATGAATTTTAAATGCTGCATGCAAACAGAAAGAGCAAAAATCCTGAAAATTCAACACTAAGTTTCATCCTGCCGGTGCTGTGGCAGTGAACACCACACTGCAGACGCATTACATCCAGCAGAGATGACAACAACCAGCCTCATACACCAGTCTCTTGCAACTTATACCAAGGGGCAGCAACTCAGCACTTCCAAAAATCACATCTACAAAGGCAGGTCAGGAAGCCCGTCACACACACTCTGACACTTTGCAAAGAGTGCTGAACCCCAACCTGCAAATCCAAAGCAAATTTCCCACGTTTGAGGGTTCACATGCTGGCAAAAAAACACAAAGACAAGGAGATGCCCAAGTTTCTTCCAGGGCTTCACTGCAAAATCTTTGCCCAGTTCTATCCGTGGAGTATCCTTAGCCCATTCTTTTTCTTAACTAGACTTCTGTACATTTTTTTTACTCTAAATCCAAAAATGCTTAGAAGTCAATATTGCACACAAGCCTTGAAAATGAAAGACTTGTTTTTAATCAAGGCTAACAAAATGACGAGCACATCGAAGTTATCATTTAAGCCGTCTGGGCTAATCCTGTTCTTAATTAAAAAGACTTTCCATTTGAGGGGAAAAAAAAATAAAATCAAGATATACACAGTTAAATTAAAGTGTTACATTTTGGGAAGTTTTTTTGCAGGTTTTGGAAGGAAGAGATTTTGTGAGAGATCCTATTAGCTGATACTATTCTTTGTTTCTCCATTAGCAGCCTACAGGCAGAGATTTCAGGCTTGGATACAAATAGATTATGCCAAAATAGCTGTTTCTGAATAACTTCACGTGCGGACACTTTTATTCTGGAATAAGAATACAGTTATTCAGAAATACCTAGCCCTACTTTAAATTCAGACCCTGCATTAATCCAAATTAGCTTTCAAACACAGCCATCCCTTAGGCTATTAGAAGCTCGATTGTGCCTGGTATTACAAACTTGTGTAAGAGCCCTCTCCAGCCATTCTGCCTCTAATCAAATTTATTCTGAGTTGCACTGTGGGGAAAACAAACTGAGGCTTACATTATAAATGATTTTGAGGCTTTGAATCCATGCTTTTCTTGTACCTTTTTTATAATGATCTCTGTCAGCTGTTCAAAGTGCCTCTGTCACTACCATCAGGTATCGCTACTTCATCTGATTGATTTCATAAACCAAAGTTCAAACATTCACTGCTGGATTGGAATTAAATGTATTTATTTTGAGTCTGTAAGGCATGGCTCTACAAACTCAGAGAATATTTGGGGGGTAGTAGAGAGCCTTCTGCACAAATGGAAAGGCTTTTCATTTTGGATGTGTCACTATCATTTCACTGTTTTTAAAGTATTGTCCAACCAGGCACAAAGACAGAAGAATTTTTTGTAAAAGTCAAAGTAGAAAAAAGATGTAGCTAGGCTGCTTTGGAAAACATTGCCTGTCTCCAAGTGTGTTATTTTCTTCCAGATGCCATAGATACTTTATAAACAGAGTTTAGGAAGCAGCTCCAAAGGCTTGTCTACACTTGAAAATTAATTTGGATCAAGACAGAAATGAGAATTTATAGTACAATATGTCTTCATAAAGTTATTCTCTTCATATTAAGCCCTCTGGTGCTTTTTCATAAATAGATGATTTTTAAGGTCCTTTCCAACTCAAGCCATTCTATGATTCTCCCATATTCCTTAATGAAAAGTACCTTGCATTACATACACAGCACATGAAACAAGGAAGAGGGTAATTTTTACATCTTTTTTACTGAACAAAGAAAACCACTGGAACCCAAGTTCTCCTTGGGAAAATAAAAAGAAAAAAGAGTCCATGTTAATCAGTGCAACATTAAACAAGTTTTAAGTATGGTCTCACCCTCAACACTCCTCACCCATCACTACATCAGTATAAGCCTCGCTCATTACTGACAGCTACCTTAAACTATGCTTATTTCTTTAAAAATAACAATAAAAAGCAAATGAAAATGTAATACCCATTGACCAGTTGCGAAAGAAAATTTCTGTAATCTGTCAAAGGGAAAAAAAAATATGAAAAAAGGAGGGAAATATTAGGGCTACAGGAAACAGATTTGCCAAAATAAAAGGGCCAGCTGCAAAAAAAAAAAAACCACGCTGGAAAAAAATTACATTATCAGAGTGTGCCCAAACAAGGGGAGGTGGAACACAGCCAGAAACAAGGGTACACTTCAGTGCAGTCTCTCAAAGAGGCCTCTTCCCTTCAATGTAAATTGTTCAAATTACAGCAGTGTATCAAAATGTTCAAAGTCCAAGTTACTGAGTGCAGAAAGAGCTGTGGAGACATTTGTGAGACCATTCCCTTATTCTCACAGTCTGAACCATGTGTTAACACTTTCAAAAGCACCCACTACCAGGCTAAGAGCTCTCCTGTTCCATGGGAACCAATTCCCAGCACTTTTAGAAGCCCCATGCCCTGTTAAGAAAATGATCATGAGCTTGTGTCCTGGTAAAAAAGACCAAAACCCAACCAGCCTTAACCCTGACCTCTCAAAATACACTGTCCAGCTTCACCAGAACAAGAATTCCTGTGCAGTGCTGACACAGAAAGCTCAGAGAAGCCCAGCTTCAGGAAAAAGATCAGGGCTCTGGACTGGGAAAGATGAAGAAACTTGCTTGCAAAATGGAGCAAGATGTCTCCTCTTCTCTTCTAGGCCTTGTACCATCAAGGTGTGGGAACTCCTTTTGCCTCTTTGTGCATTGCCTAACTCCTCCCATGCATGCAGGGATGGCCCTGAGCAGATGTGATCACCGCAGGGGCGTCAGTCTTTGTGCCGAAAGGGACCCTGAGGAGATACTGTTACTCCTAATAAAACAATTTTGAGCTATCTCCTGACTACATGACCCAGAGTTTTGTGCACTCCACGTGTGTTAAGCAGCATTGCTGACCCTTACACAGAAAGCAAGACCCTATTGGCATTGATTCACATATTTCCATATATTCTTCACTCACAAAATCCTATACTGGTGTAAGCTAGCGCAGAACAGCAGCACTGAAATATTCCAGCATAGAATAACAGCAAATATTGTGATGCTATGAGCAACTGAAGAAATATTCACTTCACAGTTTGGCTTCAATTTAGCATCAGCTCAGAGCTGGCTGCTGGTCAGGGCACCCGTGCCATGCTGGAGCCAGCGACAGGAATGGGTAATTGGGAGCAGAGGACATTGGAAGGCCGGGACTGTTATGACACCAGATGCAGCACTTGCATCACTGCAGCTGCTGGCTCCAGAGGCAGGGGCATCTTCCCACTTCATTTGCAGTTCTTTATGTCTCTCCATTTCCTCACACAAGGCACTGCTAGTGTGTCACCCTCGCACAGACAGAGCCATTCATGCTGCTGTTATTTCTACCCAGAAGAATCAAAAAGAGAGCCAGAGCAGACAGGGATACAAACTGAATCTCTGGCAGTGCTAATGTCCATTCACATTGCTGGAAACAACTCTGCTCCTTCAGGAGCGTCAGGGCAGTCACACACGGATTTGTTCTCTCACCGTTCAAACAAGGACAGTTATCCCAAGAGAGCAAGGGGATGGAGTTTATGGCATGGCTGTTCTCTCCTTGCTTTCTGAATGAATTGAAACAGTCTGATTAGTTAACTGTTTAAGACTTTAGCATTAAAATTTGATCAATGAGAAGTTCTTTTAGAAAGAAAACATTCATTTAAAACAACACTTCGAGTGAGACCAAAGATGGAAAGAAGTTGCCTCTGCCAACACTCTTTGTTTGGGTTTGTGGGGATTTTTCCCAGAAATAGTTATTTTTAATGTACCTGGGGATCAATCTACCTTTATGATCCAGAATTAGAGTATCCTTAGAGTCACTCCTATCTATCAAAGAGCAGCAAAACAGCTTTAAAAAACACCACTCTTCAATGCTTAATATTCTATTTTTCTTTCTAATTGAGTGAGGAAAAGAACCTTCAGCTTTAATATTTCATTCTATATATTTTCTTCCTCCACATTCCTAATATTTGAGGTGCATTCTACAATGCTGGGGTAAGGGTTGCTGATTTTAGCCAAAAAGGATAACATCTGTTACACACTGAGTGATGGAGAAGGAGGTGTGAACTTCTCTGCAGGTAAAACATAAAGGCAGTGTCATCAGCTGACCACAGAAAAAGAGAAGGATTTGTAAGTGACAGGGATCCACACGACCAGAGGCCTGGGAGGAAGCTCTATGGCAAAACTGCTTTGAGTTTAGTGGTGAATGGAGCCTCATGTTGTATGGTCATTCAGACCATGATCTCCGAAGGCTCAGGGAGGGTATTTTATGCAGTGTGCCATTGAAAGTCAACGCACGGTATGTAAAATTAAACAAGAGTAATCCTTTGCAGAACTGGGGCCATGTTTAGTTAACCTTTTGCAGAAAAAAAAAAAAAACTCTTAAGGTTATTTTCTAAGATTCTATTAAGTCCTGCTGTATTTTAATAGGAATGAGGATTTTGTTTCATTTTTGCTACTCAATATTTACATGGTTGAAAGGAAAACAAAATATTAATCCAATCTAATCTTTTTAGGATCCAAATCCCAAACAACATGTGTGAGAAATGCTGAGGGACAGATAAGCAAGAGGGAAGGTCTTTTATATACAGCCTTTCATAGAGTCAAATCCATTTTAAGAGTCTAACATTAATGAGAGTTTTAGAGATTTAAAAAAAGAAAAATATATATTTTTTGCATGTAGAACACTTTGAAGAACAAGTTGCCTTCAAATTTCTGTCACTGACAACAAGTCAAGGATAACATCAGGGAATCATGATCATAGAGATGCCAGAAAAATTAGTCAGAATGTATCACGCTGCCAGATCGATCTGCGTCCCCAAACCAAGAACATGGTCTGGTTAGCAGAGGAAAAGGAAAAACACAAATCACATTTTTAGGACAAGGAACCAGCAAAAACCAGGGTTGTTTTTATTAAAAGTGTTACAAGCATTTGAGTTCTCTTTGGGAAAAAAAACAAAAGAAAGAGAAAGAAAGAAAATGCTAGACTAGAAATAAACACTAAAGGTTAAAAAAAGAAGTGAGAAACGTGTATTTCATCTCAACTGGCTGTCTTGGAGCCTTGGAGCAAAGACCTCTCTCTGTAGCACCTCTGCTTTGGCCACAGAATACAGATCTGATTCCCAGATTCTGAGGACACCATTGATGCTGCTCCCTAAGAAAAAAGTGCTATCAGGATGCAGAGTTCATTTTCTCTTCATCACTGAACAACCTCTTGAAAACAAAGAAGTTGGTCAACAAACCGGCAAACTCTAAAGCTACAATTTATTTTTCAATTTTTATTGAACTACAAATAATAATGAAAAATAAAAAAGAAGTGGAAAGACAATGACAGTAGCATTCCAGCCATCTATGGAAATCTTTGACAGACAGACATGAGCTGAAAGAGTCCAATGAGGTCTCTAGGGAGAAAATTAATTATGTGTAGGTGAAGGGAGACTTTAGGAGAAATAAACATCCTTTTCCAGTCTGACCATCCATTGTATTATGTCAGTGCAGTAAATGATGCTCAGGGTGAAAAGATATCTAGGAACAATATTGTGCATTAATATTTTTCAAAATACAGAGAAGGAAATGTTACCAGGAAGCCATGAAAAGTGATATCAAACAGAAGGACTATGTAAAAATAAATCAATGAAAGAAAATATTAATTAAGCTACTTTAGACAACAGAATGTAAATGTCCTGAACCCTCACGTTCACACAAAGGAACTGCAAATGATCAAGACAACAAGGGGATCCTGTCCAGGACAGCCAAAGCAGTTCTGTGTCTCAGCCCGACCCTGTACCATCAGCGACTCCACTTCTTTGAACAAAGGCTTTTGGGGTGAGAGATGAGGCCAAATTCATCCCCCACTCTCACCTTTCTCTAAAGCAAAGCGGCTAAAGCAGGCTCAGCCCAAATGTTACATGGGAAACGATGAACAATTTTAAGACAGGCTTCCCAAGAAAGTGGCAGTAAAACGGATATCTGCCTTTGTCCCTGCTCCCACGCTCCTTGTCATACACCCTTCCAGAGGAAAGTTATTCAGCAGCTTTCTGACAACGGGTTCTGAAAAGAAATGTGTGATCTAAAGCAAACCGAATGGGGTGCTGTTCTTGGCAGAGAGGGATCAAATCCCACGTCAGTCAGAGCACAGCAAACTCTCTTCCACTCTGTCAGCTACGATTTGCCCATTTCCTTCCAGTCAACTGTCCTCAAAAAATAAACATCACTACACAAAAAGTGATTCAAGCTGCATCACCAAGTCAGATTCAGCTTATTCCCAAGTCACCTCTCCCAGATTCACTGGACTAGATCACTGGATGATGGATAATATGGCAGAGAGCACACACAAACACCACGCAGAAGATAATTGCATCCACACAATCTACTGGAATGAACAAAATTATATATGGCAAGTTTTTAACTCAAGAAATTAGTTCTTTTTATCTGCTGACACAATGAATTGGATACTGTCTCTAAATTTCCTTCTAAAATAATTAACTTCGCAAATTACATCTCTCAAGTTATCCGTACATGGCTAATTATATGTATTTCAGAAATACACATGCATGGAATGGCCCTGTAGATTATATGGCATTGGTTTGTACAAAATTCCCTCTTGATTGGAAGAAATGAGGAAAATTCATGAGAGCTGCTGAAAACTCTCAGCAAGAGGGAACCAAGAGCTGACAAAGACACAAAGATGTGTTTAGGGCTGTTAAACCTTCTGCTCCTGGACAAGAGTGGACACACCCAATTCATGAGTCCTTCCTTGGACAATTAAGTGAAATTTGTACTTTAATTCCTTGTTACCTCTATGACAGCACAGTGAGTGAGTACAGACATGGTTCTAGTTGCAAGGTATAACATTTTTCCCTGTTTATTTAACTGCTTCCTTGCAGGGAGCAAGGCAGGAGCCTTGCAGACTCCGACCCTTCTGTGTCACGGAGCATCCCCACAGAGCCCAGCTGACCCCAGAATGAATTGTCCAGGGTAGAGAAGTGCACGCAATCCTAGTTTGCAGTTCTGGGAACAGAGCTCTCACATGTTCACAAGCACAGCCAAAGCAGAAGCATTCTTAACTTCAGGAGAAAATCCAAGGGGAAGTTCATTTATTTGCATAGTACTCATCCCGGCACCCTGTACTGCTTTTCTCATTTTTACCTGTGACACTGCAGCTCTAACTAATGCCACAGAAATTTGTATAAATCATGGCTAGTATATGGTGAATTGTCATAATAAGAACCCACATCAGAGACCACCAAGCTGCTTCTCTGTATCAGCAGAAGCAGGAAGTTCCAGTTCCTGCAACATCCAAACACTCACAGAACAGCAAAGCTCAGGCATTGCTTTATTGGCAAGCAGAAGATGTTCCATCCACTGGATATGGTCTTCCCAGAAGTCATGGGATTTATCCAAAGAGCGTCCCTTTAGCTGATCAAATCAACATTAAAAAAAATCCCTTCTGGGAAAAACCCTGAACAGCTCTGATAGTTTATGATGGGAAAAACATTATTTGTCATTACTCAGAACATATACAATTAACACACTTGACAGACATGCCTCAAAAACCACACATGATTAAAGTAGTCTTTCTTATGAGCAAATCGTCATCTGAGTTTTGTATCTAACATTTTACATGCAAACTCCCTTATGATCAGCCAGCATCTATTGTCTGAGGGATAAACATATTGCATAGAATGTGGCCTACTTCAACCTTTCCAGAAAATGAGCACTGTCAGCCCATTTCAGATGGCCATGTTAATGGTTTTGTGAGCTAGAGAGAATTCTGATGCATTCAGTTCTGTCAAACACATAAATCCCTATTCAGAATATATACACACACACATATACGCGGAACTGTTTCTTTGTGGAATCTCTGCTATGTTCAGACTTTGTCATGTGCCAGTATTTTGTCCATTCTCCACAGATAAATGGGCATGAATCAGAAAAGACACCTGCCTCCTTCCACCTGCCCATTTCACCGGAAAAGTTCACAAAGTCTGCAATCAATCCCTACATTCAAATCGTCACCAACATCAAGATGCTAAAAATTTACTTGGAGTGACCAACCAAACTGCTCTCTTTTACTTTGTCGTTCTCAAATCCCTGCTCAAATGACTCAATATTTTTTCCATTATTCCCATTTAGCAATGTCATGATGGGTACTCAATGGCAGTACAATGCTATTTTTTTCAAATTTTTACTGTTATAGCATGGTAACTTCTCATAGGTATTTGAATAAATGTTCTTTTCACAGACTCTGAATATACTCAACTATTCTGTCTGTGAGCTAAGATAATAAGGTATCTGAGTAGGTCAGCTATTTTACTTTTCCCTGCTACATTAAAAAAAAAAAGCAACCACAACATATTAAACACTAAAGCAGACTGCAAGGAGTAAGTTCAAAAGTGAAATGTTCCCAAAATCCAGTAGGTATCTGTAACAGCAGGTTTCACTTGAAGCGGCTATCACTTTACTGGTTTTAACAAACTTCAAAGTAAGTGTCCTAATGCTACTCATTTTGTGTGTCTGTTTTACATCAGTCACAATTCTGTATCACGGTTTCACTTCTGCCTGATGCTTATAATGAATTTTTGTAACTGGAAAGCACATTTAGTGTATGGATTAAATTAAGAATGGTTTTGCAAAGCAGCATGATAGCAGACATTTATGTTATTAACTCACTTTTTTACATATCTGCTGATATGTTGTTGGGGCATGTTAAAATATGGTATGGTAATCCATACCACATCCATCAGCAAGATAAATATACTTAAATAAAATCAGAGAATCAGAAATCAGGTTCATGGGGCTCTGTTTCAAGTCACTGAAATAAAGGAACATTTTTCAAATAGAACTATTAATTTTTAATTCATTATACCGCTTCAATTCAATGTAAAATGGCTAATTTTAATAAACCAAAGTGTCAGCGCTGATGGTGAAATCTCATACAGATGGAAAGCTATTCTCCTAGGAATAGCAGCCTGGGAGCGATACCTTGAATACCAAAAAGGTATTCCCCAACATGGAATTTTTATGCTATTTGCCAGCACATGGAGCGTGCTGGATGATCTCCCAGCCCTTGGACTTTCCCACTCTGAGGAGTAAGACCACGAGCAACGGCAGCACCTGCAGGGCACTTCAGGGGAGTTAAAGGCACACCGGCAATGAACCCTGGGGCACTGTGCACCACAGTTTCTTTGCTCCCTCAAAAAAAGTCAGCTCCAAAAGACATGTTGTGGGTCTACTTTCTGTAAGTAACACAACAAATGAAGAAGCAGCTCCTGATTCTCAGTTAGAACTTACTATGCCTCAGGCTTCTTCCAAAACCAATGCTGACGTGTTCCCACAGTGACTCTACAGCTTTGGGATAGGGAATGGCCAGCACAAGAACTGCAAACTGGAGTTAAGCAGGTTCATTAGAGATGAGTGAATTGGCACATCTGGCCCACGAGGCACTTGGAGTTCAGACACAGCCCTGAAGAAGTGATAACAGCGAGCAAGGGGAAAAGGCATTCCATACTCTGCTAAAGGAACACGAAGTCACCCTATCTTTTCAGTCATGTTCCTTCAGGAACAAGCATCCCTCAGTGCACATGTATCCAGTGGCAGGGGAGAACTGTGGAGGTACCTTTTGCTCCATTTCCTGCACTTTCAATTCAGTCTGGATAGGATTTTCATATTTCTGTCATTAAAAAATTTCTCGTTTCATCCCAAAACATGTTTCTTTTCCAAGGCTAAGGAACATGTCACTCTAAGCAGTTCATAAAACTTCTAACCCGGAGATCTTTTTTTCTCCCAATCACCTCTCAAAATATAGACTATTAAGAGATGGTGTAATTAAAAGATCAGCAGTAGTCATTTGTTGAAGGGAAGGTAAAAATCTTCTTGCAGATCCCGGGAGCAAATGGCCGTATCAGATGCATTTCTAAGGCAGAATTAAACTATTCCTTAAGGCTGTAATAAAAACCAGCCATTGGAGCTTATTTTAGGAGCATTTCATTGATCCAACAGTATGAAAAAGAAAGGCTGAACTCCATTAGCAGGAAGAATTTTATCAGGCACACATATATTTGTGCTGCAGGACTGAAACTTGTATTCCCCTCTACTCTTCTGCCTCACTACAGGGGTCTTGTCCCTGGAAGCAGAGAGAAGTCTTGGGAAGGCTGAGTCCTCTGTCCAAACACACACCTATTTGCCTGCCTTTTATCATAGCAGTTGGTCTCTAAGGACTTATGTGGACTTATTTTCTCTGAGGGCTTAAAATGACTGGCAGAATGCACTGAGGCACCAGAACTTGACCACAAGCCAGTCCTCTTCCCTCCTCCATACCCACATAGGTGGTGGCGGTGGTGGTGAAAATCAAAAAAAAGAAAAGAATACTTCACCTTTACAGTACAGATGAAACAAGGAGCTTTTACCCTTGATTTCAAACGCTAACAAAATTTTCTAGGCAGCTATCGCTGCTGTTTGCCTACACCCAGCCCTTGGCTGAGGCTGCTGCTCAACAACCGGCTGATGGTTCAGCACCAGGAACACAGAAAGCCACAGTGAAAATATGCAGAATTCATAACAGCAGGAATTGTAATAATTTTCCTGTGCCCTCTTCCAGGTACATGCAAGTGTGGTATTTAAAACTGTCAGACATCAGCAGTTAGGCATATCCAGACGTCATAGCTGCCACCATCCAGGAGGAATTATGATTTATTGTAATTTTGAGATTATACAACAGTTATTTAGTCATTTCAGAATACAAACAACTACTTTAATAAGCTTACAGATAAGTTATTAGTGTGGTGGAGAACTCCTTTGAAACAGTAATTTAATTACTCCCTCCCTTGGAGGATCTACAACATCTAGCACACATAAAAGTAGGCATCGCACGTACTAACTTGTCCAACAGTTATAAAGATGTAGGGAGACATGAAAAGAAGATGCTGAAATATGTATAACCACAGAGTTCAACAATAATAGGAGTCGAAATGATAAGATATCAAGGATCTTCGCAGACTTTAAATACCGCTAGAGGCCACATAAAAAAACCCACCAAAATTATTTTCAACTGTCTGTATCAGCATTTGACTCCTATTTAATCAGTGTGCTTTTTGGGGCCAGAATCCTCTGTCTGTGATGTACACAGCTCCACACATGCTGATCCTTTGTGTCAGTGCACACAAAGAGCAAAAGTAGTACTGATGAGGAATTTTGCAACCCCACGAGATACAGAGAATTGGTCAATAACAGCAAAGCTATCCAAACCCATAAAATTACAGAGAAAAGAAAGTTATCCCAAGGGAGGTATAGCAAATATTTTCATAACATTTTTATATTTCAAGTTTGTGGTGATGAAATGGAGAGCTTATGCAATTCATTTGGGGTTTGGGCCTCCATTTAGCAGTACCTTGCAAGACTAGGTACTTGCAAGATTACTTCAAAGAAATTCTTGACAAATGTTTTGTCAACATTTCTGAATGCAATATTCAAAATTAACCTTCTGTAGAAACAATATATAAACAAAGAAATCTGGTGGGAGGAGGAAACTTATCTGAACACTTAAAAAATAATTAAATGAGGCTATAAATCTTGGATTTTTTTCAAAGAACAAATATCTTATGCTTCAGATGAATTTTACTAGAATTTTCACAAATTTGCAATTTTCAAAAGCCCGCAAATGTCTGATTTACAGGTTAGAGTAAAAGAAAGATGGGATTCATTGGTGAAAGCTGAGCATTTGATACACATTTAAGTTCCTCTTTTTTTTGAAACTCAAGTAGGATAGTTCACTGACTGTGTAATAGTTCCTCCCAAGGTAATTTGCTATGATGCTAAAAATGTTCCCAGAATATTAGAGGCAAGATTCTATTTTATGATAAAACTAAAAAGCGTATAAATTATGGGTTGCAAAATAACCAAGGATAACACTAATTTATGTAAATGTGTACTGTACAATACAAAGAAATATTCATTTTTGAGCAGCATATAATAAGATTAAAAAATCCTGCTGATTAAACAAATAGCCTTCTTAATGCATTTTGGGTTAGATGGAGAACGTTTCCAACATGAAATAGAATTTTGCTAAATTCAAAATACAAATAAAAGAAAATTAAAGAATTAATTAGAAACAACAAGCTGTATTTCTGATCACAGCCAAGAATACAAATCAGGTAAGATAAAAGGGAATTTTGTATGAAGTATTGTCTATTACCCACCTCATGTGCCCGTGTGATCACAGCCTCTGGGGTGCTGCCGCTGCTGCCACCTTTTCATCTTCATGCCGAGCTTCTTCTGTTCCTCCATGAGCCACCAGACCCGAGGAACCACAGTCTAGCACTTCACCAACACACTCCTCATCTTCTGGAAAGTCACTGCTGGCTGAAGCCTCAACGCCTTCTCCAAAGGCTGACAGGGACCCTTTGCTGGCACCGTGTGCGCTGTGAGAGGTTACCTGAACCTCCTCAAAGGGCTGGTGTCTCAGGGACAAACTTCGTTCCCTGTTGAACAAAGAAAAGACAAGACTTGAAGGGCCTTTCAATAGGACACTGACTTCTTTAGCTGTGCCATGAACTGTATTTGATACATGAGGGATCCTAAGCACGATGCTGGAGACTGTAACATTTTAGAGCCTGTATAGTATCTTTCTCAGGGAAGGATCCTGCAAAACAAAGATTATTACAGCAACATTCTTCTATTTCCACAGAGAAATCCTTCATGCACACAAAAAGACACCTGCACACATTCTGCATCAAATAAACAAACAAGTCTCAGCAAGAGGAAGAGTTGGTTTTTTTTTGAATGCATGCACAGCTACCACAAGGCTCAGACTACACTCCCAAGCTGGAGCATTGTGGGGTTTTCTCCTCACTCCCAAACACCTGGTGCAGGCTGCTGCTCCCAGCAGCAAACTGAGCTCTGCAGCTCTGGAACCCGTCAGGGAACTGAGTACAGCTCTCCAGGAGGGATGCCAGAGTAGTATTGGCACTACAGTCAAACTCCTCTTATTAGCAATGTGTTTATATAAAAAATACAACGCATTACACATCCAAGTAATTTAAGCTCAGGGCAGTGTTGCTGAACTCCTTCCTTTCCCACATATGTGATATTCCATCTCCCATTAAATTCCAAGTTTCAGTGTTGGGAGGATTCTTGTCTAGAGCATGCAGCACACATCTCTTCAGCCTGCAAACATTTATTGCTGGACATGTGAGAATACACAACCCCTTCTTTTCAATGCAACCCACAGATGTATGCTATGCAACCCTGCTGTACAACATTGCATTATAAAGACAAATTGTTTCATTTACAATTATTATTCTAATTGTTTCTACTTCTGGTCTCTGAAGAAAAATGACTTGACATTCTTTCCCCCACCACCAAAAAAGAAATTGGCAGAGTATCACTTTCCAAATGACACATGACATAATTTACTACAAAAGGGAAATGTTCTGTGACTAAAATGACATAATGTTGATTTCCATGCAAAGCATGGTCTCAAGGATTTACAGATAAGACAAGAATGACCACATATAAGTCTAGAGTTTCACTTAATAAATCTGTGTAGCAGATTTACACCAACCATTTACACCCCAGCGAAGCCGTGATGATCACTGCTCACTTACAGAGACCAAAGCCGATACCTGCATTTGCGGAAAGTCCAGGTCTTTGGAAACCACAGTATGGCCTCATATGTACACTTCATCCTGAAGGAGCAGCACCGCAATACAAGGAGTAACTTTTCATAACGGTAAATTCACAAGCCAGCACGGTCAAGGCTCATGTCACAAGGGTCACTCCTTTCTATGTGCTGCCCAGCATTGAGGTTACCAGGCAGAAAGCAGCTGTGTTGATTAAAATCTGAACACTGGGTTCCACTGAGTTACTATTACATATTTTCATGGTACAACTTGCAATTACATCATATCTTGACCCACAAATTGAGCATGAACTCAGATACTCCATTCAGTATTTCCTGAGAATGCGGCAGATGCCCAAACACTTGCAACAGTTTCGGAAAACCAACACACAAATTGCAGGACCAGCTCAACTTCTCAAAAACAAGTCCAGCTCTGTTCCTGCTCTTACATCTCCATGAACAATCCCATTTGCTGTCAGTTGTGTTAAATGGGAAACTTTCTTACTAGTCAAGCAGAAAAGACAGGGTGGGGAGGGTAATCCTGCACACCCAGTGTGACACAGCACCGGAGGAGCGAGCATTAAATTAGAGTGAGAGGTTATAAGTCTGACAGAAATCTGATCTGTATTCCCTAATTATGGAGGCTCACTTTCACAAAACTGACACAAATGTTAAGCCAAATTAAATGTTGTCTAATTAACTACCATATACAAGTCTTCAGAGCAGGATGTCTACATGTTATTTAGCGAAGTAACCGGAACACGAGGACTTGCGGATTATCAGTCAAGGCAGAGCTGCCACCCCAGCTAACTGTTACAAGGTGAAGCCATTCCATTGCCACACATCCCTTCCCTGAGTGCCGTTTGTAATATTTACAGGAAAAGGCACATCAGTAAACAGAGTTGCCCAGCGAGGCGGGGGAGCTGCAGGCGCGATTCAATGGCACCGATCTCCCCAACGAGGTGCCAGAAGCCGTTATGAAAGGCCCGGCTGACGGGCTGATGGCAGATAAAGAGGAAAAAACCACCAGTGCTGGTAATTCATGAAAAACTACACACTGCCATGACAGCTACAAGTGCCAAGTGACAGCTGTCAAGGTAAATGGAGTTTGGGAAGCCTTTCTTAAAGGATCATCTACACGCACATGTTATTTTGGGGGGAGGGAAAAATTAAGTATGAAGGTTTTCATATCTATTTCCTCCCTTGTGACTCAGGTGAAAAAACTAATTTATGATGTTCTTGACTTCAGTATAATCATTCTATATTTTGACTGGAAAAGATAGAAAAGTATTTACTTCCTTCATTTCAGATCACTGTCCTTGTGCAGTGCTAAGCCCTTTCCATGTCATCAACACCAGGAAGAGTCTTGAGTATGGGTGAGGCTGTCTCAGTAGGGAAGAAGGTGCCAAGACTGAAGGAGCCTTGAGTGTGGGAAGGAAGAGACGTGAAGGCAAACCACGCTATGATGCGGGAGAGCAGCAAGAGATGCCCTTCACGTGGGCTGCATTATCTGGAAGAGAGACATCATCCAGATTAGTCTCAGTACTAATGGAGAGCACTAATCCACAGTCTAGAACTGGGAGGAGCTGAGCGAGACAAAGCAGCATCCCAGCATGGGTCAGTCTGCCTTGGCACCACTGCTTTCCCAGCAGAGAGGGGAAAGGCTCGGCTGCCCCTCTGTGTGGGTAGCAGGGCTCAGCCAACATGGATCCGATTGATTTGAAGGGGTTTTGTTCGTATCACAGAAGGAAACAGCTGCAGCAGTCCGAGCAAATCAGCCACCATTTCCCATACAAATCACCACTTATCCTGTCTTAGCTTCCTGAAAACACGATTTTGTTTGTTTAGGAGCAGCCACATTAAAATGCAATAGCCAAAGCACTGGAAAATTGATTTGTGAAAATTTTAGAAGATCTACATCCAGCCATGGTTTAATGGATAACACTGACCATACACAATACAAACACACAGAGCTCTACTGTTTACGTGCTCTCAGAGCATGGTAGGAAAGGCACGTCACAAAAGAAAAAAAAAAAAAAAAAAGGAAAATTGGGCAAGGAAAGTGTGAACAAAGCCTGCTATTAACATAATTCTCCCTAATTGTTTTACAACTGTTAAACTGACAGCATAAAAGGCTCTACTATTATTACCAGCTGTAGTCTATCTCTCTCTATCCACCCTAAGCTTCCAAACACTCTAGTTACTTAAAAACAAATGGAGCCAAACATCCAAGCTGAAGTCAAACAAGAAGGAGGATCTTGGAAGTTTAACACCCACTCACACCCAAGAACAAATAAAACCTTGCAAGGACCAATCTTTTCCTGCTATCTCCAGTAACAAATCCATCTAAGCTGATTAAATTTTGCATTGAGCATCTTCTTGAACTGCTGTTCATACCATTCCCAGGGCCTCACCCATAACAGATTGCTGCCAGTGTTTCCATGTCACTGTTTCCAAGAGACTATCTGTCAGGAGCTCATTCTCAATCCTAACTAACCATTCTGTAGCCTGATGAGAAACAACAGTGCTACACAGCACCTCACTTTAAATCCAAGCACTTGGCCTTTCCCCCAGCATCCGCACTGCACAGATCCTCACCTGCAGCTGCTTTGCTTCCCCAGAAAGGCAGCCAGGGGGGGCAGATCCTCCCTCTTGCCCCCGGACAGGGGAAGGTGTCCAAGTTCCACTGGTGCCACATTGCTACTTCACAGAAAACAAATGAGATTATATTAAATACAGCATTAATGTTGAAGGAAAAGTGGTTGAGCAAAAACTATTAATAGAAGAGAGTCCATTGACTAATTACAGCATCACAGATTATGCTGAGCTGGAAGGGACCCGCAAGGATCATTGAATCCAGCTCCTGGCCCTGCACAGGACACCCCAAGAGTCACACCATGTGCCTGAGAGCATTGTACAGACTTTTCTTGAACTCTGTCAGGCTTGGGGCTGTGACCACTACTGTGGTGAGCCTGTTCCAGTGCTGACTAGCCTCTGGGAGAAGAGCCTTTTTCTAATAACCAGCCTAATTACAAAAGATGAAGCCTGTCTCCCTTTCCCATCTGAATGACTAATGACTGTCTGAATGAGATGATGCTGACAGCACATGGGTGAGACTGTGGTCTGGGCAGCAGCTGAAGGGGTTTGCATTTGCTAATGTCTCCCAAAATTGTTATTTCCCTATTGTTGGTAACACCGGGATAAAGAAGTGGTGCAAGTCTGGACATTTCTATTTATGTTTTTCATTTCTCAAAACATCATACTTACCAAAAATAAATAAACTAAAACCACTTTTGCTTTTAAACAGATATTCTAAATCCCAGTGTCTTACTGTGCACAGTGGAGCGAGACAGGAATAAGGAGGAGATGCTTATATGGGGAAGGGAAAAAGCAACAGAGAAATGAAATGAAAACGGGGTTCCATTTTTCCAGTCAAGATGCAATTTGCCTCCACTCTCACAGGTCTGATCCTTCCAAGAACAACACAAACATGCAAGCTTCTTATACCTGAGTATCAGGAGACATGACCTGACTTGTCAAACAAAAGAAACATTAAAAAAATAAAAGCATTTTCTCAAGGGAATCAAACACGCCCTGTTTCCCCTTTCACCACAGCCCTGTGTTCAACTTCAGAGCCTTGCCACAGGCACCTCTCCTCCCCTCTTCTCTCACACAGCTCCTCTGTCCCACCCCTAGGTGAGCTCTGCACTCTTTTCCTGCTGCTCCCTGCGCTGCCCCACAGCTGAGAGCCCATCCCGGTGCCCACACCCTCCCTCCCCCGACAGAAGTGGCTCTAAGCACCTTCGTCTGTTGTGGGTTTGCCAGCCATGCTCGTCACTTAAATCCTGTTCAAGGAGGGAGAGCAAATACACTCCCATCGTCCTCCTCCCCATGCTTGAGTTCCTACATCTACATGGGATTGGATTTGCTCAGGACAATGACAAATAATGCACAGTTAACAACAGCATAACCCAATACCCAACTGATCTGGGAGGAGGCCCCTGGCAACTCTCAAAATCCTTCTGGAGCCATCAAATACCTTTCCTAGTGTGACTAAAAACACCATTTGCAGCTCAATGAGCAACTTCCTGACATATGGGGTTCCCTGGATGGTCTTTTTCCTTCACCAGAAACTTTGATCCAGGCAGAGTTTCTGTGCTTTCTAGTTTTCTCCAGGGTCCCCAGATATCCAGCATCTTGGTCTGGACCTAATCAGACCGGGATCCAGATCAACCCTTCCATATCCCCATAGTGCCTAGGACTCCCCAGAAACACTGTGGTCACTGCTAATAGTTCTTGACAAAACAAAGAGGTGGTTTTTTCTGCCTAGCACATTACAAACAATGTGGTTGATCTGCAGGTTACAGCTGGGAATGACGTGAATAATATTCTTTTAATGAAGGTCCCAGAAAAGATCCCTTCTCCATTTGTAGGTAGTATCTTCTGAATCATATCCCAGTATGAAATCATCCTTTTTATTTGGATTAGAGCTTCAATGCAAAATTAGTAACAAAGTATTCGGAAGATATTGCACAATGATTCAAATTGTGGTATAAGAAACTCAGAGGAGTAAAGAACGTATTCTAATAATTCCAAAAAAAGTGTTCTTAAACAAAAAAGAAACCCTTTAGAAATATATAACTGTGAGTTTCTTTACCAATAAGCATCACATAGGGGAACCTGAACAATTCCCATGTGGTTAGCTTTTTTGTAGAGACACAACAACCCAGTGAAATGCTGAAAGAACTTTACCAGCTTGCAGTTTGCGTGGATGATACAATCCACACTTGCTTGTGAAAGTCTAGCAAAGGTAGAACAGCACATACAACAGAAGTCTGATAATATCTATTTTATTAAGGGAAAAAAAAAAAAAAAAGGGGTGTTTCAAAGCTTTCCTGCAGTCAAAAATTGCTAAGATCACCAGCCACCAGCACTCACTCTGTAGGAGATGGAGAGGAACTCAACTGCAGCCAGGCAGCCACCAGCAGACCTTGTGCTCTAAATGGAGGCTGAAATACTCCCTCTTGGAGTGAGCAGCAAATAAATACTGTGCTCCTTTTATCTACTTGTTCATAGCATCATTGTCTTGGATTTTATGTTCCAGACAGTGGCACTACTGTGAGATTGCCATATCCGTGGGATTGCATTACAATGGAAGCCCAAGGCCAAGTTTAAGGAAGGCTGTGCAGTCATCTGCTGTAAAGATATCCTTCCCAGCCTCAGCAGTTGTGCCAGGATAGCAAAATTTGTACCCTGAGAATGTATTTTCCTAGTGGCCATGTAATCACCTTCCCTTTGACCGTTTCCCACCCCTTCCCTCTCTCCCTCCTTCACCTTCTCCCTTTCTACCCAACCTGAGGTTTCTCAGAGCAGTTCTGTGTAATTTTTCCTCCTCTGAATGCTGCAAACCCAAGAGCCCCAAAGTATCATATTTTACAGGACAGATTTTTCTACTTTAAAGAATCATACCTCAGTGTTTAGAAATTAATATTTTCAATGTATAGGTAGCATTTCTAAAGTTGTCTCTGGCTTGAGCTCAGAATTTCTATAGAGAATAATCCACATATTTCACTCTTGCACAAGTGATATGCCCCTCCTTTTCCACCTCAGAAAAGAGAAGTAATAGCAGTCCCAGCCAGCCAAAGTAGTTTGTAACATTCCTATTACGTACTTATTTCAACCAACAATTACCAAATTACTTAATTAACATAATTAGATACGAAGCTTTACTGTAAATTTAGATTAAACTGGGTTGCTGAAATAAATGCTAATATATTTAATTGTGGGATGAATTATTTTGGCTTCACTGCTATTCCTCAACAGCGAGTCTTCCAAATCAGTATGACTGAACAATGTCTTTACGTTGAGTTACCCAAGCTCATCATGCAGCAAACAGCAGCAATTCCGTGTTTCAAGCAGAAGGCACTTTTCTCTGAGTACTTTGACTTCTAGTGAGCAGATATTGATTTCCACAGGAAGCTAACAGCTCTTCATTTTTACTTTCAAAGTTTCAAGTTATTCTGATAATGGTTGAAACCTATTCTCTTCCAAGGTATTACTGGTAGACATGAGGAGTTCCTCCTAGAAACATGGAGTTAAGCCAAGAGATCGGAAGAGGGCAGGTCTGCCATACGTTGGGTGGCTGAAGATGAGAAGTTACAGCCCTAACAAAGCAGAAGGCAAGAAGGAACTGTTACCAAATGCACTTCTACCTCTGCCCTGTCTTGTCCAAATCTGCATCAGGCTGCCTGTTTCAGCACTTATCTTTGAACTGACACAGAATTCTAATTGTAGATAATAAAGGATATTGCAAGGCACACAGGAAGAGGAAACTCTTAAACTGCCTGTCCATTGTAACCTGTCACAACATTTGGGGCCGGATCTCCGCTGCTGCAGCCACACTGTGTATTAGCCAGATCTATGCTGTTAACTTGTTTAGTATATATTAAAGGTAGGTATGATAAATTTGATTTGCAACCCGTCTCATCTCATTTATGAGATGAAGCCAGTGCAATAAAATACTTCTGACATGTTACACTGGCCTATGACATGATGCCAATGGAAAATGACATGTCCCACCATGCTGAATATGATAACATTTATCTGAATCCATGAGGCTTTTTTTTAATCTCTGAACAATTCTAAATTCAGCCAGAAAACACAGGGAAATAAAGCATGGATTGAAAAATATACTACTTTTCTCAGCACAACTCCCTTCAAAATCAGCACAGGGCTTAGCAGATGGGGTCAAGACACTTTCAAAAGGCATTGGGAAGTTTTTATAGATATTTTTAAAGTAAACATACACAATTCATCATAAGATAGAAACATTTCAATATTTATTTTCAATATTCTTCTGAAATTTCTCTCATGCAAGTCCTGGAATAGCACAGAGAAGATTTAAGTTCATGATAAAAATGAATTTGTCAGCCACACTCTCTATCCTGGCACGAGGGAGCCAAGGCCCAGACCTCAGAATCTGCACATGAATCAACATTAAGTCTTCACGGACATGCAGCATTTTCCTCTAAAGGATCTGAGAACACTTTATAAGCACTAATGAATTAAGTGTCCAACACTTCTGTGAGATAGGGAAACACCATCCTTCTTGTACGGACTGTGGGCAGAAGGAGGTTAAGTGATTTGTACAGGGTCGCCAAATAAATCTGTGTAAGGCACAGCAAAACTCGTGTATTCTGTCTCCAAGTCACGAGCTTTGGTGTGAGACCATTCCTCATCTCCACCTCGGTCACACCAGGGCTGGTGCTGGTGCTTGAGTCACCAGGTGTTTGAGACAGAACCTCTCACACACACATTTCCCATCTCCCCCTAATTACTTATATTTTAGAAATATTCATATTTTAACACGCTTTCTTCCATGACAAAGTTTTACTAGGCTTAGAAAGGTCAAAGTAATTACATGTAAATGTGGCATACGTGTTACAACACCCTACAGAAACCAGTCAGGACTCTTGAAGGCCAAACTGATGAGGACTGTAGAGAGCTGGAAGAAGGACATCAGAAGGTTTATAACCTGGCTGTCACCTGCAGACAATTTCCTTGGAGAACCACAAGGTTTCAGACTGCTGGGAGGATCCTGAAAAAGCAGAAAATCCGCTTTCTGAAAAATATTTCGTTTTTCTCGCCAGCTTCGGTAATGAGATTAAAGAACATTTTAAATTGAATACTCAGGGCAAGAAACCAACTTCCTGGTACTCTGATGTATTAAGCAACGTAATCTCCCAGAGGAAGCGGCAGAGCCCAGATTGCTCAGAGTGCTTAGAGCCAGACCGGGCCAAACAATTAGTTCCCTTGTCCTGAGACAGACAATTTCTCACCTGCAAATGGGCATTTTTCCAGCAGACAAGCTCAGCCTTTAACAAGATAGGATTTTTTTTCCCTTTGTACACTTAAAAAGATGAAAAGGCACAGCCAGTGGAAGGGAGACGGAGCAGCCAACAAGGATCCTATGAGCCTTCCATCACACTCACCCCAGCTCTTCCCAGGAGCTGCTGGGTTCACACACTGGGACAGGGGACAAATTGATCAATAACAGAATTGACTAAAGAAGTAAAGGAAATGCACATATCCTTAAGTGAAAAAGATCATCTGTTAACTGCCTCCGTGACTGCATGCACACAGCCAAGTGAGATTATTTTACGCAACTTTTATTTACTATTCTTGCCATATTTAATTAAAAATGCTTTCATTCATCCAGTTTCATTAAACTATCCATTACCTAGGGAAGGCCAGTTTACACTTACATTTCAGTTTGAAAGCACAGAAATCTATTTGTGATCTCCTAGAGCAAGCAAACCAGTGGAAAAAGTTTCAAAATCACAAGAAAAAACCCCCAGTGCTGCTTATTCTCACTGCTGGCAAACCCAATATATTTAAAACACATGCAGAAATTCAGAACTACTCACAAAGTGGGTTTGAGCTGATGCTGGTGAATATCAAATGAACGATGAATGGTTTTGCAATATGTAAAAGACATACTGGGAGACTGGGTACGATCTGCCAAAACCAGCCTTAGTAAACTGATCTCAAGGATCTCAGGGACCCAGCTGCAGCACTAAACCCCACCGAGCAGCGTGGGTCCTGTTACACCCAGCTGAAAGGCTGGGGCTTCAGATGTTTGGTCTTGTACAAGGTTTTAGAAACCTGAAAGAATTTCTCACATGCTTTTTCCAATAATAGTTTTCACTGGAAAGGAAGAGAAGGGAAAGCAATTTACATGATGCTTCTTGGTTGTTTGAACTTCAAAACAGTCCCTGTGCATTATTTTCCACCACCTTTTAATCATCAAGTTTTGTGACACCTCTTATTCCCAAGCCACAAGGATCCTTGCAGCAAAACAAGCCTTTTCTGGAGAAGCATGCATTGCCTGCACTCCCACGTGCGAGCTCCGGCCGAGGTAAGTCTTGTTTGGGGACTGTAAGGAGAGGAAACAGTGCAGGAAGACCAACTGTGAGATGTAGAATAATTTTCTATCATGTTGTTCTTGGTCACGTTCCACAGATTACCTATGCAATCATTATTTTACTTAAAAAAAAAAAAAAAAAAAAAAATTAGAAATCGCTGTTAAATGGCAAGAAAGTTCAGAAACTAAAGCTCAGAACTGCAGAACATTCTGTGCTGTTGGTGTCCAGCTCAGCTGGCAGGTCCTCCAGTGTGCTGCCACAAGACATCACCTTTTCTTCTGGCTAAAGAACACTGACTATGTAAAGCCAAATAAAACGTGGGACCAGAATCTGTGACTACAAATAACTTTAGTCAGTCTGGGAAGGGCAACCATCGGATTTGGCAACACAGGCTATAAACATGTCCTTCACATGCAGGCTGTCTGAAAAAGGCCGGTTGCAGCAGCACACATAGCGGCACTGGGAACACCTAAACACAGCAAATTCTCAAGTGAGGTGATTCTCTCCCTCTGTATGTTCTCATGAGACCCCACCTGGAGCACTGTGTCCAGCTTTGGGACCCATGGCATAAGAAGGACGTGGAGTTGGTGGAGCGAGTCCAGATGAGGGTAATGAAGATGGTCAGAGAGCTGGAGCACACCTGTGAGAGAGATGTGGCTTCTCAGACCGGAGTAGAGACAGCTCTGCGGAAAACTTACAGCACATTCCAGTACCTAAAGGAGTTCTGAGAGAGCTGGAGAGGGACTTAAGACAAGCATTGATGGGACAAGAAGGAATGGCTTCAAACTGACAGAGGGCATGGTTAAATTAGATGCGAGGAAAAACGTAGATAGAGATGTTTAGATCAGATATTAGGAAAAATTACCATGAGAGTGGTGAAGCCCTGGCACATGTTGCCTAGAGAAGCTGTGGCTGCCCCATCCCTGGAAGTGTTCAAGGCAAGGCTGGATGGGGCTCAGAGCAACCTGGGATAGTGGCAGGGGGCGTCAGAACTAGATGGTCTTTGAGGTTTCTTCCAACCCAAACCATTCTAGGATTTGTGAGCTGCTCAAAGCTGAACACTTAGCTGGATGATCAGCCCAAATGCTCACACTGTGTCCTTTCCCCCATGGGTGCCTAAACCACTGCCAAATCCAGCAGGCAGGGTTCTGCAATTCCTTGCCTCACTTTCTCAGCTCCCTGCCAACAGGCTACATCCCTGGGTTTGCACAAGGGCCGGGCGCAAGGAGGTGCAGCTCCTCTGGTAGCACTGTCCTGCCTCTGCCTCCCACAGCCCTCACAGTAGCACCTGCAGCACCTCGGTGCAAGGCAGAGCTGCTTGTCTACAGGCTGTGCCTGAGGCACAGGTCCTGCAGCATCAGGGTCATAAATGCAGCCCAGCTGAAGTTACCTCATCCTAATTCAGATTTTTCTTCTCCAGACACCTCAGCATTTGTACCCAGCTGCTCTAGCTTTGCCACAGAGCTCACTGCAGGGTTTATACCTATCCAACAAGATACAGGTTCAAAAAACCACACTTCCTTCCTTTCCCCCAACCCCAAAATAAACCAACATCAGCAAGTGATTCTGCATGGCTTCAGCAGGTAACCCAGATGCAAGAGTCCAGCCAGGCCCTCCTTGCAGTTTGCCAAGACTTCATCCATGTCATTGCCTTAATCCATGTTGGTTACATGATTTCAGCTTTTCCAAAGTTCAGCAACAAATGTGTAACGTTTCTGTCTTTCAAGAATGCTAAGTTTCTTTGCTGTATTGTGTCTGATGGGTCAAACCCCTACTAAATCAAGCTCATCGTAAAGCAATACTACCCCACATAAATTTAAGCCTTTTAGTGCAGGCCTTTCATCAAGTCATAATGCTGTCCATGCAGCAAAATCTCGACACTTCAGAAAGCCTAATTGTAAGTTCAGGCTATGAAATGCTCATTTTTCTCTTTAAACCTCTTTTTATCACCACTTCTTGTTGCCCTATGGTGTATATTGATTATATATATTATACAGCGAGAGAGATAATTGTGTGAAAAGAGACGTATGTCATTTGAGAAAAAGAAAATAAATAAGTCTATTTGGCAAGACCGTGAGACACTGGGTGAGTAGATGTCACTCTTCCTACAAAAACACACAGCGGTTGCAGGCTCTGCTGTAATCTAAATTGTAACAATTACAAAAGTAATTGTTAAATTACAAAAAGACATCAAATTCACAGACCTCCCGGGGACCCTGTGCATTTGGCCATCCTCAGCAGTAAAGCGAAAGGTGGGTGTCCCCTTTGTCACTATATCATGAAAACCAGACCAGGTGGCTAATCCTCCTCAGGGAACTTGAACCTTGGCAAAGCATCTACCAGAGGCTGAACAGATGCTTAGGCACTCATTAACCAATTCATTTCATCGTCACGCACACAAATGGGAGTGTAACGCTGAGAGCCTCAGAACTCTGCTTCCACCCCCACAACTGAGACCCAAAACTGCCCCTCGCTCATGTAATATGGCCCAGGTCAGTAACACGAGTTTAACTTTTCCAACTGTCTGGGAACATGTAGGTCAGCAACACAACACCACAGGAACCTAATTTCAGAGGTTTTTGAGCAGTTGGATCTAAGTTTTTGAATTATTTTGGGGACCAGCTTCTGTATTTATAACAAAGCAGTAGCAAAGCCCCTTGGGTCCAAGCCTGCAAACTCTGTTAGAAAAGCTGCCACTGCCACGGCTCTGGAAGGGTCATTGCTGTAAGCAGGACACCTGGGAGTTCCCATCCCTATGGCACAGGCTCATGGCTGTTAGCAGGAAACCCCGCAGCAGCTGCAGGATCGGGCCCTAACGACTGCAGAAAGCTTCAGGATGACTTGAAACTTCACATTACAGTGGCAGGGTGGCTCTAATACCACTAGCAACTACCTGAGGATGGGGTTATTAAAAAAAAAAACAACAACAATAGAAAAAAACAACCAAACAGAAAAGACCAAACAGCCCAACAACAACAACAAGAAACCTCCCCCTCAAAAAAGCAAACGAAAGGAAGACACACAATGAATGCCTTAGGAGATATTCAGAGAAGACCTGAAATACTGCAAGGGTGTGTGTATAAAATATAATTTCAATAATATAAATACAACAGGGGATATGAGTAACGAGTCACAAAAATCAAAGTGGATTTTTTTGGAGAGTAGTTTTAGAAGTTTCAGACATTAAGAAATAAGAGACAATATCCAAAAGGGACAGAGAAAAGCAGTTAACCCTGCCTCAACACACAGTTGTAAACAGAAAATAGAAAAACTGTCTTGTCCAGCAACTTGCCTTTCATGCTAGACAATAACTGAAAGAAGAGCATCAGCAGAAGCAGCAAGGAAAGGAGAAACAACAAGGAGGACTCCTGTACACAGCCATACTTTGCTTTCAGCTCATTTGCTTTCTTCTAGCACAGTTTCAACAGAGAGCTGCTCCATCACCTGTGGAGGTGAAGGGAACAGCATCACTGGGATGCCAGATAGTACAATACCTTGGTAAAATCAACAAGCAATTGGAGAGTCATTCATTCAGGGCTTGCAGCAGTGCCCAGATATTTTTGCAGGTTAAGTCTGATTTTTCACACTAGGTTCACTTGTTTAAACAACAGAAACATCCATCAGTACAATGCTGGATATTTGGTCAGTTAAGCGTCTTCAAAAATCTTGGCTATGACCAATACCATACATTTGCCTCTGGGACTTACAGGTGCTTTAAAGAGGGTAAGCAGTGTTAGTCCAAGTTCATATTAAAATCCATAGTTTGAACATTTTTATTTCCTGAAAAATTTATCTTAATTGGTGAAATGTAATGAAATGCTAAAACTAAATCCTGCCTTATGCATAAGGGGCTGTCAGAATGGTCAAGGCTGGACTGGTAAAAGGTCCCAGGGAAAACCGTTGTTTCAGCTCTGCCTCTGTGCACCTTTTTCCTGCCTGCCAGAGAGCTTGTAGCACACCGACACAGCCATCAGGCAGCAGCCGAGGCTATGGAGAGCCTTAGCAGTAACTTTAATGGCCTTTGGCAGGACAAAGTTTCTCTGAAGTTTGTATTTTCAGTTTGTGTTTTAAGTTGGAAGTTGGTGATGGAGTAGCTTGTGATGTGCCTCCAAAGAGATAATGCTGGTGGATTTTGGAGCAAAAAAGGACATTTTATCCTCAAAGGATAAGAAATCAGCAAAGGTCTGAGACTGCCTTTGTATGCTTTACAGCACTGGGCACAGTGGGTACAGAGACTGGAAGAAGAGATGCCAAAGAACAAAAATAAAACAGAAGGGAGAAACGCCTTTCCAGCTGCCAATCTCCAGGCAACTAAAGCCCACAGCCCCCCTCCTTCCCCATCCTCAGGGAGAGACCAACTGCTGCAGGACTTACAGGAAATGATCCTGGCAATGACAGACAAGACCCAAGCCTCAAAAACCTTAGGAAAGAGCAGCTTTGTAGACACATACTTAAAAAAAATAAATATCTCATCCCAGGCCAGAACAAAGACTTCCTAGACCCCAGATCGCTGACACGACAGTCAGCAATGGTGCTACTGTCATGTCAGTGCAGCTGTTTGCTCATCCACAGGAGAGGCTCAGCACAGCTTTTAGATGCCAGGACAGAAAGCTCCGTCCAGGTGCAGCTCGTCCTGCTGCGAGTCAGGGCTGCTGGCAAGACCCCGGAATTATTCCCAGGCCTTCTAATTGCATCAAAGGGAAGGAGAGCTGGAAAATGCCACAATTTTATTTACAAAAGTAAGAGCTGGAGAGGATTATTTATATGCAGCAGTAATTCAGAGTTACATCAAACCCTTGGGTATCTTAATTCTGTGCATCACACACAAATTACAGAGCACAAAGGGTTTCTAATTGAAAATCTCTGGTAGCCAGGAAAAAGCTCAGGGAGCTGTATCAAAGTAGGTGGGATACAAGCACCCAGGGAAGCTCAGAGATACTGAACAAGGTTTCAGTGCGCTCAAAAAACGTTCCTTCCCACACTTTGAGCCCAAATTCATAAACCTGTTAGAGAAAAGCTGATTTTCTCAGAATTTCCCACCTGCTCTGGAAACACACAAAACTGAAGCTCCTGATCCTTGGGACCATTACCGTGCCCCAGCAAGTCATCAGCAAGAGAAAGGTGTGCATTCATAACCATTGTGCACTCACCTGAACAACTCCCACAGGTTTTGGTGACTGCATCCAGGTAATTAACCCCATTACACAGCTCCATCGGTGGCTGATAAACGCTTCACTGAGGTTCAGCAACTTCAACTAAAACCAGACACTGAGAGGAACCTTCAGCTAACAGGTCAAAACTATTTCTGAAAGCCAGGCTGAAGAAAGAGCACCACACTTTTAAAATAAAAAGAAGCCCTTTCCTCCAAAGCTTCCCGCACAATAGGGGCCCCAGGTGTGCTGGCAGGTGCCACTTTATACCCCCAGATTGTGGGCAGATATGCTGGGGATGAGTGTGTGCAGCTGAGGGGAGGCTCAGGGCTGGGCAGGGCTGATGGCAGAAGCTCCAGCATCTCTGCAGGGGTAGCTTCACCCCTGGGGCCCTTTGTTCTGTAACTATTGTTTGAAACATCTCAGGATAAAGACTCTTAAATTTCAGAACCGGAGCTACTCTTACAGATTTTGATACTGTTTGTCAAGTTTTGGTGTCAAACAGAGTTGCTTGTTTGCTGGGTTTTTGGGAGAGAGGGGGCAAAAAGAAACTTTCTCTGCAGCATGACCTGCAGCAGAAAGTGTCTGCAAAGCAGGAGAGCAGCAGCTGGGGCACTGCTGCCTGTGCTGGATGCGGTACTGTGCAGGCACGGTGCTGCTCCCAAGGAAAGGCTGTCCTGGGCTAGTGCCACCTACACAGCACGTCCTTGCTACGTGTTCAGCTCAAACACCAAGTCTATCCTGCAAGCAGGTGCCAACTGGAACAAAAGCATCCTCAAAAACAACTTTTCCATCCCCCTGCCTGATTGTCCTATTTCTGGGAAACAAATCGGTGCCTTAAGAAGGCCAAGGCATGCCTTGCCCAAATACAGATTTTTTTGTATTCAGAAGGTACACAACTGCCTTCAAGCTTTCCTCTTTCCACTGCCATCCTAGGGGAAAAAAAAAAAACCCAATGAAACAAGAGAAATGAAGTCAAATATGCTTTATTACTTATTAGTTGGTAATGTAATACATCTGACAAGCTGAACAGTTGTAGCAGGCGGCTGTGGAAGTCACTACACAGACTGTTTAGAACGAAAACAGGAATGAGAGACAGCTCTGAAAGGGAGATTTTAAGCACAGCTCAGCCATCCTACCATGCCCAAACCAAGTACTGTTATCCAGTTAATTTAGTGAATGAATCCCTCAGGGTCTCCAGCCATCTACCACTACAGCTCATTAGAGCCCAATATCCGACTTTTCATGTTGTATCACTGAAAGCACTTATGCTTAAAATGTAATTAAACTTAAAACAAACAAAGTCTCGTTTCCCCCGCCGGCTGCCCTGGGACGTGCCCTAGCCTTGCCCGCACGGCCAAAGGCACCCACCTCTGCCGCGTTATTTGGGAAAACGCCGCGTGCTTCCCACACCAACGGCTGACATTTGCCCGGCCGTTCATCCTGTGAGCAATTAGAAATCTAAATACTGGGTGTAATGCCTGGCTATTGGGATTTAGACTCTTACAAATGAGTAATGCAGTAAGACTTGCTGTCCAACGAGGTGTCTTATTGAAATATCCCAGGCTGGTTTGCTTGTCACAGCTGTCGTTTCAGCCATTTGCACTTACACCGTATTGCTTTCATTACAAAAATAGAAATTTGTGTCCTAAGTGCTGTTACATTACTAATGCTAAATATTTAATTCCCCGGGGTTCTAATTATGGTTGAGCACTGGCAACACTGATTCTACTTTTTAATAACAACTGTAAAAGCAATTTGAGCATTTTTCAATTAATTAAATACATAGTGTACGAGTAACCTCTTGTCATTTTGCCCTCCAGGACCTGAGCTAATTTGCGTGGAATAAAATGTTTTGAAAATTAACTGATATACTGGTCTGATCATTGTTGTTCTATTAAATTATAGTCTTCCAAATGAGTGCTGTATAATAGTTACACACTGTACCGTTCCCTTATTTATGATGGCGTGATGGTTTTTTGAAAAAAACTTCTCCAGCACATTTCTAGAGAGCACACTGGAGAGGCCTAATTAGCAGGCAGGAGATGGTCTATGTACCACGGGCATCAGTAGACTTACAGTGCAGGGAGTCTTCAGTGATGGAAAACAAAGCCTCTCTCCATCCTCCAGACCTCATTTTCACCTTCTTTCATAGCTGAAATTAAAAGTGTTAATTAAATGACTTTCTGCTGCATAAACTCCTATGGATTAGTTAGTAGTTTACACTTTAACGCATGGGAATTGACTCACAATATTAAAAGACATGAGTAGTTTAGAAATGTTTTTGTTTCAGCTTGCAGAACCAATATGAAAAGATTTCTCCATAAAATGAGTTTGTTGAACTACAAAGACAGTTAAAAATACCTAGCCTGCTCATACAGACAACCAGGCATAAAAGCAACTTCTATTGCATACCTAAACAAATGCAAAGATTATAAAGTATATTTTCCATTTATACAGTCCTAGAAGTTGAGAACACCGACGCAGAACAGCATCTTATATATCCTGGTACAGGCAACTGACCTCTTATCCAAGTCTCACATTAAAGATAATACAAAATCAAGTGGGGAGAATTTAGAAAAAAACCCTAAAATTTTGAAGATAGTTTTTCCACATGTTTATTCATAGCTGATGAAGAAGGTTCTTTCAGCATGTGTTTTAATACTGTATTTTGTTTTACAGTGTGCAGTAATGGTAAGCCAAACATATTGTTTGAAAAATACTTAAGGTCTAAACATTGCAAAATATACAGGTGGAAGTTTGATAGTTTTAGCCAAATAATTTAACAGTAAGGACAACGTTCTACTCTGAAATCATACAAAATATGGATGATAGATAAACAAGTCTGTTTTTTTTTTTTTCACAAGTTGCAAAAATATCACACATGTGGAACACTGCACTCATCATACTAGTTAAAATGAAACCCAGCCTCAGTTTATGCTGAGTAAGTAAGGCTCCTTGCTTGCTACCACAACACTCACACACTAAGAGCTGCAATTCAAACTATGCAGGGTTGCATTTCAGTTAAAAAAAAAAAAAAATTAAAACCCCCCACAATATACTGCAGATTTCTTTTGGCATCAAGCAAATTAAGATTCTCAGTCAGCATTAGAACACTATTTTTTCCCAAATAAATATGAAATAGAATATACAATCACTGTCAAATAAAAGTGCTCAGGTCAAGCATTTGTGTGTAGGTGTGTAAGTACATACATAAAACATACACATGGACAAAATATGAAGAACACGAGCAATGTATTGCAATAACAGCTCTCTTCTTAAAGACAGATTTATATAACAGCATAAAACTTAGAATTTATCTTTACTACTATTAAAAGCTCCCCAGTATCTCTAGATGTCTGCCTTCAATAAATCCTGGAAACATTCTGCTCACATACTGGGTTTTAAGGAATGTGCAGCATATGTCAACTTCAATAAAAGCAATACAGTTCTTTAATTACCCCATTCACCCAGCAGCTGCTTTAACGAAGTATTTTTCTGAACATGTAAAAATGTAAAATACCCCAAAAATCAGTCATCTATGTGCAATGACTACTTAGCATCTAACAATAATGGATATACTGAAGGACAAAAACGTGAGTCATGCCAAGCCCATAATTCTCAGTGACTGACTGTAAAGCACTTAGAGTCAGTATTAAGCTTTTAAAACTCTAACCCTAATCAATCGTAAACAAAGAAATAAAGATCTTGCAGTTATTTTTAAAATCTTAAACACTAGCACATAACTTTAAATAATTTCTTCTGCTTTTTCTGATTTTCACAGCATTCTTCCCAAGCAAAATATGGACTTCTGTATGAAAACAGGCTTGTATATACAAGCTGAAAAATAACAACACCTATTTAAACACATGAGCTAGTTATACCTGGCACTTTGGACTTTGGTGGTAATGTATTGATTGCCATAGAGCAGAACACATCCCTGTTAGCCAGCACCAAAGGTGCACAAGATTCAGAAATCTATGTGGAGACAACCTCTCCCCTTCTCCAAGCACTTCTGCCCACAAGTCTTTTCATGGTACAGGACAGCAAACACCATCTCCTCAGGCTGCAGGGAACTTGGAAAAATATGATTTGCATGCATTTATTTCATCCTTGGTGACAGCACAGCAACAAAAAGCCCATTAAAGAGAAAAAAGGCAGATAACTGGATACAATCAACTTGCAATCATTTTCTTGTAAAGTGTTAGTGAATGGGTGCCAGCTAACTAATATTGGTAGAGAACAAAACTAATTTATCCACAGCAGGATGTTGTCAGATTATTTTCAACCTAGTAATTATTTCTAGCAGAAAGGCAGCATTACACTTTGTAGCTGCAGAGACTCCATAGAAGACATTTGCTCTGAAAAAGATGTTCATGTGCTGTTTGACGAATATGGGGGGAGGATGGATGAACCAGAGAAACCCATATAAGCCAATGAAACACTCCACAGAAACAAGCAGTCAGGTGAAAGGGGATCTTTGAAAGAGGCATGGCACCAGGAGACAGGAACCTTAGCAATGCCCCTTCCAATCCTTTCTTGAAGAGAAGCTGAAATAACTTTGAGTAACTTTTCAGTGGAAGCTGAAGATATTTGCTGTATTGAGACTTCTCACTCCCTTCCAAGCCAGAAGGATGTCTCTGATGACCCAGTCTGACCCCAGGTGTTGCAAAAGCCACAGAAGCCTGTAAGGAATTCTTCTACTCCACCCAGCCATTTGTTCAAGCATATACCTCTATAAAAACATTTCATCCCCATTCAAAAGACAGAAAATCCAATATTCCCTTTCTAATAATTTCTGATGAGTCATTGCTCTTATTAAAAGTTTGCTCCTTAGTTTGTCATTAACTGATTTTTATCTCTGTATATTGTCAACACATATTGCCCTGAAAATGTTGTGCCATGTCTGGAGTATGCAAACAGTCATATAAAATCAAGTGTCCCATTACAGATATAAAGATTATTTTCAGGAATGCACCTTTTATTCAATCAAGTTAGAACTGAAATTAAAGGAGTTAGAAAGTAACCATACAGTACCAGTTAAGAAGGTAAACTATGTTTTGTCCAACATATTTGTGGAGAACATATATAGAAATCATGTGTTTATAATAATAAACACACGATTATGACTGGGATTCCTGAGAGATTCAGACCGAATGCAGCAATCACTGAAGAGCCAGGAAGTCTACTTGAAACCAACCTATTGTCTGGAGTACTTATAAGAAGAAAATCTGCCTTCTCTGAAGTTTTATTTTGTTGTCTTTTTAGCACTACATAAACAGTACGGCAGTCTTAACTATAGTATTTGATAATTTTAAGTGTTTGGATGTAGAATTTTACTCCTCAGCTTAACATCCACACCAGTGCTCTACATAAGGTGCTGTTTTGCAGTACTTGTTTAGCTGTGTATTACCACTTAAGCAGGTACCAAGATTCCCAGGCAATCACAAGCATTTTAATCACTTCAATCTTGGTATTGCAATAGTCTATTTTAAGACAAAAAGTTATGCTAATTGTGGGCTGTCTCAGGGAGCTGTGGAGGCTCATCTGCACTTAGTTCATGGTCAGGGGACACAGGTGACAGTCGTTTGGGGGAGGTACATCATATCTGAAGCCAGCACTGAGAGCTCAGCCATGGCTTGACCCTGGGCTGCTGAAAGAGGGCACAGCTCTCACACCTGGAGCCACACCCACTCTCAGCAGGGAACTCAGAGATTGGATCGGGGCAAGCTGAGGATTTTGGAAACTATGTGACTGGCACTTTGCCTCCTTGAACTATGCACACACCAGGCACTCTGCGGCAAGTATCAGCTAATGAGGGTAGGAAAGGGTTTGGCTGAGGAGCCCAACATTTTCTCAACATATTGCAGTACATAGCCAAGGCCACTCAAAACTTGGCAGAAGAGCAATAGCTTTCCCACTATGTCTTATGACTACTTTGTTTTTACACAGAATTACAAAATATCAGTGAAATCTAAGTTTGTGCACCTTCCTAAATCTCACTTTAAGCCTTGGTCCTGGGACCTGCCCTGCCTCATTCCTTCACGTTACTACTTTTCAGCCCCACAAGTTCAAGGAACAGCAAATGTGGGCCCTGATCTGAAGACACTGTGATAATGTAGTGCTGCGAAGGGTAAACAGCCAGGGCAAGCAGTCCTGTGCCTTCAAAGCAGCACCTGCCCCTCCCTTACAGACCTGGTACAGTACTTTGCTCCCTTCCATATGTACAGCATGGCCACTGCGTACTTCCTCATCCTTTACCATAAGGGCAAATAAAAGATAATGGATGCCACACAAGCTGAGCTGGAGGTTCAGTCCCTTCTGTGACTGAACTGTGTTCTTCTCACCTGGCAGTGCCCCGAGAGGAGATGCAAGCAGTGTTGCTGCTCTCAGGTTTTCGACAGATCAGAAAGCCTCTTGTTCTCTGTGTGCCCAAACCATCTGTAGGAAGGCACCTACACTCCACAGCCCTCTCACAAGGAGGGTCAGTGTTGAAGGAGCTGTTTAGGTCACTGTTTTCACTCAGTATGTCTGAGTACTAGAGATTATCCACACCACTCTAATTTTGGCACAAGGAATATCAAGAGCTTGGATGCCTCGCCAGACTCCAGCATCCACTGATTCAACACTGTAGAGAAGCAAGAATAGCCACTCCTGCTGGAGGTGTTCTCCCTTCTCCACTCAAGGCAGCTTATGTGTCAAAAGCAGTTCACCTGAGGCATGTGTTGGCTGAGGCAGCCTCTTTGATGAGTAAACAGTGTGTTCTCTAGAAAATGGAAACACTTGTACCATTCCCACACCTTGACCAGATACATTTTCCTGAAATATGTGTCTGTCATGTACACACACTCACACCAAGTCTCTCCCCTCATACTGGCACACACAAGAAGTCAAAGAGCACGGGTTTATTTTGTATTATCCAGGATGTCCCTGAAATGTGAATATTATGCATGACAGATCTGCACAGCTTTCTAACACATCCAATTCTTACCACATCCAAGAGATGTAACTGCACCTGCTGAAGAGGCGACACACCAGGGCCAGTCCTCAACAGTCCTCTTGTCAACACACCACCCTTCCCAGACATGACGTGTGCACAGCTGGGCTGTGTAGTCCCTGTCCTTTCATCAAAGTTACCCAGGGTGCTGAATAACTAATATTTGATAACACGATTAACTTTGGCTGAAATAACTCTGGGTGTGCTCAGGGAAACAGTTCAGTTTGCTTCCCTAGCAGGGGCAATAACCTCCAGGAGAGAATGAGCAAGTAAGTGTGCATGAAGCCTCCTTCTTTAACCAGCACAGCTGCTGACAAAGGAGCCTGTATCTCTCGCTTTCTCTGAAGTTAATCCCAGAAGTTTAAAGCAGACTTGTGAAAAAAACATGAATCTGAAGTTACTCTGAAATGCTACTCCAAGGACACATTAGTTCCACTAGAGCCAAAGTATATGCCAGATGCAATAGGTCGAGTTCTAGCTGAAGAGATTGCACAGAAAGTAAGAGCTAATAAGTCTTAATTTGGCATAACATGACATTCCCAACAGCTTCTCTCTCTCCTTCCAGTAATTGTGTCTTGGCAGTGTACATATTAAAAAAATCATTGCACAAAAGACGTGCTGTTGGGAAAAAAAACCAACAAAAACCAAAACTTTCTTTGTGTTGTGTCATACCAAAAACTGAAGACACTTTTACTGAAGGCAAAATATGCTGATCAAAACACAAAGGGGACAAAACCTCATTCATTCCTTATTTACTTAAGAATTACTAGAAAGAAATACTTTTGTAGGAGGCTAAGGCAACAGTAATTTAGACAATAATAAATTGAGCATTGTAAGAATAACTATTCCATTGAATAAAAGAATTCTGGCAAGAAACTTTTCACATGGCATTCAACAGACATTCAAATAAATGAATGAAGTATGTAAGTTAAATTACTTCAAAAAGACTTTCCAGCAGTTTACCATAATGATAACATTCTATAGAAAGATACAATAGCTCTTTGTAGCCTAAAAATTGTCAGTTTTATTTTACAAAGATGACTTCCAAAAGCATCTTGTTATGACAATCGAGTTTTGAGGAAAAAACAACCTGTCATTTGATAAATAGGTGAAATTAACTGTCATTAAAGCAACTTAAGCACTCCTCCTTCCTGTTATCCTTCTCATCTTGGCAGTAACTGATAAGATTTCAGGGAGGCTCAGTCATTGGTGGCAGGATCTAGAAAAGAAACAATTTTGCATACAGTTATCATTCTCATTCACAGCTTCTAGTTATTGAATTTCACTAACCTGCACTTAATTTGCTTCCTTCTGCCACTGGCATGAGCACAGTGGACCATGTACTTCATACACATCAGCACTCACTGTTACACCTCACACCATGAAAATATCGAGGTGGTTGCAGTACTGTGGTGTCAATATTGCATACAAAGGTAACAGTAACAAAGTCCTGTTATCCACCAACTACAAACTGCTCATACCAGCCAGTACTTTAGCCAGTAGGGAGCAGACATTACTCATTATTATGCAGTTCATTACTTATGGGACACGGTTGAACTTGAGCCTGTAACTTCAGGAAAACGCACCACTGATCCACAGGAACACACCAATGAAATAAATGAAAGATCAGATGCAATGGTTACAACAGAATTAGTGAAGAGAAAAACTACAACCGCATATTTCACTCCCCCCCCCAAAAAAAAAACAAAAACAACATTATCCAAGATTTTGTTTAGCTAAGCAAGCAGCTTCCAGAGGAAAGGAGGACATGAACTGGGCAAAGAAAAAGATCTGAGCCTTGCATATCCAGACGAACTCCCGCACAACCCCAGGAGGTTGTGTGCATGGCAACCCCACTTCCAACATACAGAGTAATTAATTGTATTCCCACATTAAAGCTACCATGGCACACCTCCACCTTGGCAGATTTCTAGCTGGCTTTAATCCTTTCCACCTTCCACATGCCAGACTCCTCACACCAACTGGCCCTCAGTGACAGCCTAGTTTTTAATGCCATGCAATACCTTGACGCAAATGGGTTTTGCCCTTTTCTCCACCTTTTACTAGACTACACTGCCACTTAGTCACTGCACTGACATAACAACTCCACCTTCTCTACTGCAGTGCAGCTGTACATCCACTGACGTGACAACGGGAAGTGAGGGGCTTCATCCCTACAGGAACAGAGCTGCCTTTCAGTTTGCAACTTGCATCATTTTCATGCCGAGGACAGAGCATATGGTCCTTCGAAGGGACATCAAAATAAATATGACAGGTCAGTGCAATCATCATACTGAATGAATTCAAATGATGCCATATCTAAAATGAAATGTGTGCACATAATAAAGATTCAAATGACAAAAAAATTCCCCTACCCTTTATTCCTCTCTGAATTATTTATGAATTCTGAAACTCCAGCTGTTGCCACCAGCCCAAGGACATTACTTCATTTTGGGAATGACACTTCATATTAAAAGGTAAGTTAACAAAAGAAAACAAAAAAAAAAAAGAAAAAAGGACATTATGGGCCTTAAAAGACCATAGCAAAGCACAATACATCTTTTTCCAGCTTTTACAAAGGAAAATAATCAATCAATTCTGTTCAAGTTTCTCAACTTGTTTCCATAATTCCAGACACAAATTTCAACACTCTCGAATTTAGTCAGCCATGCCTTTTTAACCATGGCAGTTAAGCAAGACTCTCAAAGCACCTTGGATCCCTCACATATTTTTTCAGGGTTATCTCAGTCTTACAGTTTACCATAAGCCATATGCCAGCATACCAAAGACTGTGATACTATCAGCACTACTGTCAGCTTTTAGTACGTAAAAGCTGCATTCCAAGAAAATGGAATATTTGCATATATGGAATTGCTTTTGAGAAAACCAATAATTTGTTCATAAATTAAAATAAAAGAAACAACACCTTCAGCATGTAGTTTAGGGCACAAAGAATTGGTTTCAAGTAATCATGACATTTAGATTAACAAATTCTACACAGTGCTGTCTGCCCACTTGTGGACTGCTCTGATTTAGGTTCCATCACATATTAGTTCTTAGATTTCAAATAAATAATTTGGCAATGGGAAGGAGGCAGGAGAGAGAAGGCTTAGGCAGTAAGAACAATTTTCATCACCTACATCAACATGTTCTCTTCCCTTACTTTAAACTATGAACTTGTGTTAGTTAGCTGGTCTATAGAGAAGATAACACAGAAGCTGAAAAATAGGAAAAAAAAAATTAAAATCCACCACTGGTTTTGGTTGCTATTTTATTCATAATGAAATCTATTAAATAGGAATACAGATCTGAACTGTTACACAAAACCCACACCATTACTATGGCCCCACCTTCCCGCTACTAGAACATACTGATGCACTGTGTTCGTGTCAGGACTGAAAATAACTGAAATGGGTCAGAATTTGCAAGTTGCCAAGTGCTGAGGAACATATGGCCCCTAAATATTAGCCCTTCACGACTGACCAACAGCCTCATCTCTGCCAGAAAGGATATGATTCCATTCCAACCGATGATCTTGCTTTCACAGTGTTTTCTGCTTTTACTTTTACCTAACTGAACAACAACTGGCTTATGTTCTGCTCCTGGGAGATCCAAAATGCCACAAGAACTTATAACCAATTAACTATTTAGGATTGTTTTTTTGTTTGAGGTTTTTTTTCTTCCTCCTCCATAGTCACCTGAAAGTGGACTCCCAATTGTCACACTTCTCACACCAAGAGGAGAACTGCAGAGCTTCCAAGGTACCATCAGCAGACATCTCCAGTATCACCCACAAGGCTTGAAAGCCAAGAATGCACCATTTGCCTTTAGTGCCAAGTACACAGTTCAGGCCTGAGCTGGAATGTCAGATATTCAATAAACAAACTCATCTTTGGGAAAGGCAGCAAAACAAGAGTTGCTACCTGTCTTGCAAGTGAAAAAAGGCAATGGCTTGCAAGCGGAGCCCACTTAGGTTTCACTGCCAGCAGTACCTCCAGCAGTATCTGCAGTTACTCAGTTTGGTACCACTGAGCTCTTGCAGTGTTATTTAGGAAAGGGAGATGTTGTTAAAACAAACATTTATTTGCCCTTCAGTCTGCACCAGAGCTGGCACCTAGCCCTGATCAGTCTCGCTCTTCCTCGCTACTGTGGGAAAGCTACCGAAAGAGAACCCTCCCCTTCCATCTCCTGCTGTTGGCCAAAGAAACAAAAAGGTACAGAAACAAAGAGAACAGGCAGAGAATTTGGAGCGTGTAAAATACCACTGAGCAGGAAATTAAGGTTACATTCGTAGATTTCTTGTAACATTTAACAAGAGCCCCAAATTCTCCTGTTGTCACAGATCAATTTTTGAGTTTATTACTGCCTCACCATCAATAATTCTCCATTTTGGGAATCCCAGGTGCTATGCACAAACCCTCTCAAAACTATAATTATTTACAGTTGTAACCCACGCAAATGTACATCCCATTTTTTTCTAAAAACTAACAAATTAAAAACAGGAACATATCTCACATTCCAGGGTTGCCATTTAACTCTCAATGCCACAGGTTCTCAAGTGCCTCCTGAAATAGTTTCTAGCTGTGCTAAAGGAATGACATTTGGAAAAAATCACCTGTGTGCTGATAGGAAAACATCCTTCTGAAGATTTTCACAAGCTAGCTGGATGCAATTGAAGTTAGTCCTCAGAAAATAAGGAAAGTCATCTTCATGCCCAAACATGCTCACTAAATGCTTCTGGCTATGACATTATTTCATAATTGGCACATTATACATAAACATCTCAAGAAAATATCTTTTTGTGTATGTCTGGATTACACAGCTATTTATACCCGTGCTTCTGCAGAGCCTTCCCAATGTCGCACAATGCTCCCGAATACAAATGACCAATTGATCCTTTCACATGATAGGGTGGGGGTTTGTTTTGGTGGGTTTTTTTTTTTGGAGCGTTCAATCTTTTAATGTTAAAAAAAATTGTACCTCAACATGGTCTTAAATCTAATCCTTACCCTGAACAATTGAAGTACATTCGTATTAATCTATTAGATGCTTTTCCACACCACACCTATGGCACTGCATAAATTACTGTAATTTAAATGAATTACTGCTTGAGAATTCTCATTTGGTAAGAAACATGCAGTGTTACATGTTACAGAAAGAAAAATGTGAATTATGGTAACTAAGTTTTATAACACAGTATATCTAGGTGCTCATAAACCAGCCATTCCAAACTCTTAAAGGACAAGAATATTAGACTGATCACACAGAACACACATCAGTATGTCAAGAAGTCAATAATAGGAAATTAAATCTACAGTTTAGATATATTTCCAGGCCCATATTCAGAATCCACATTAAAAATGCCATTAGGCTAGCTGAAGAATATTACTGCAAAAGACATTTACACCAACAGTAATTCTATCTTTGTCCTGGGTAACTTGCATTTTCCTCTTCAAGCGTTTGATCTACTGAAACATATTGAAGAAAAAGAACTTGGAGGAAAAAAAGAAATAAACAGAAAAAACCCTAGAAGTTCTTTTGTTATATTATTCCACATATTACTAATGTTTAAGGATGACTTCTTTAAGACTGCACATTTCAACTACCTAACAGTAAAGAATGAAAAGCTTCTTGCTACAAGCTAAAAAGAAAGTCTTTACCATGCTCCTTGAAGAGCTCATTTTCACATTACTCAGGCTTCATTATGCTGAATCAATATTCGTTTAGTCACTGGGTTATTGACATATTTTAAAATAAAAGTATACCCTTCAGCTACTGCACTCATTACGGGTAATTTGTCTTGTCAGGGAGCAGGGAATATTATCCCAGTCTTTCAGGGGCTGACAGCCCATGGAAATACCTCCCCTTGGTTACAACTGTAAATAATTTTAAGGTAAAATATTGAAAAATCAATGACTGTTTCCTGCAATCTGTCACAAACAAATCAATCATAATCTGCACAGCCAGAGAGTATGATTTGAAGGAGATGAGAGCAGATGTAATTCTTGGCTGGAATCTCTCATTTCAAAATCACTTCACATAATGGTGTCATCATTTAAACACTTAGCAGTCACTGCAACTGCCACTCATAACATCTAGTTGGACAAAACCACAAGGAAGAGGAGGAGAAATGCCATTGCTGTTATGTAAACAAACACTTTATTTCGATGGTTGCAACATTAGCAAATTTCACAGATATAACAGCACGGCTTGCCTCTCCACAAACGTCCAAGATGCCTTTTCTTCTCAGTGGAAGACTGCCTATAAATTAGCCTCTCAAAATGCAAAGCATTTTAAAATGTTAAAACAAAACTATGCGTCATAAAAGGTGAGAAATAATACCTGGTAATAATACTACTTCTAAAAATATTTTTCATTCGCTCCAAATTGCTCATAACAGAAATACGCATCAAATTCTTAAGAGATTAAGAAAGGAGAATTATCTGAGGTACGTTTGTCTTTTTAAGAGCAATAAGGATTTCAATGCTTCTTTGTCCTCTACATATTACATTTCACATCTAATTTTCATTAAGCACACACTGACTCAATTTTAGGGTAGGAACACTGCAAAGTACATGGGAAAGAAAGTCATAACCTACATAAATTAATTGCTAATATATTTTCAACTTGCATTCAAAGATTAAATGTTGTATATGGAATTACATTTGTATAAAGGATCAATTTATACATAAAGAATTAACTACTGCACTCAGAATGCTATAAACTGACCTTTGTAAATGTGAACGAATTGTGTAAAACTAATCTGTTTTTACAGAGCAACACTAATGCTTAGACTAAAATTATTTCCTCATTTGTCCCCCCACCTCACTACATTTTCATCCCAACACTACAGCGCTGGAAAGAATTCTTGCAGATCAGACAAGACAGGATAAAACTGTTGTGCAACTGCAACCCTAGGCCTAAGCCTGCATTTCTTGCACAAACAAAATTCACAAATGCTCATGGAGTGTTTCCCTCTGGAGTCTATAATTTGAGCTCTTAATCTTTAACGTGCAGAGTCTGTTATCACATATTCATTTTAATCACATTAACCTTAGCAACTCATAATTCTGAATATTTATCTTACAACTGTGAGACTAAGAAAAAAATGCAATCAAAAAGATGAAATTATTTTCTCTTTTCTTGAAAAAAAATCCCTTAATACTGTTTTTAAAAATGAAAGAATAGGGCATATTGTACATCTAAGTAAACCTCTCCAAGGTTTGCCTTCCTTTGAAGCAGGCTTTAAGTCTCTTTATCTTCTACATGGAAAACACACATCTCTACCTCTTTATTGATACACATCAAAACCACTATTGTTTTTAACAGCTGGACAGATCCCTTTCTTAGCAAAATAAATTATTAAAAAAAAAAAAAAAAGAAACTGAAGTCTTAGACTAGAAGAAGCAGCTAGTGCCTTAGAGGCTAACTAAGTGTAAATATCAGCTATGAAGAGAATCAGCTTATTGTGGGGAAAGGCCACTCCACAGCAAAAGGAAGTGGGAGGAGGCAGTGCTTGAGGAATTGCTTAAAAACAGAGTAGCTCCTAGAAATGAGTTGCAGTTCCCCACTTTTTCACTGGATGAGATCTATAATGAAGCCATCTGATGAGCCTCAGGCTCCTCAGCCCTTTTAAATCTCCTCCCTGGCCCAGAGACACTCACAGAGGGAAGCCCCTGCTCACCACGCTAAGCCATTGTGTGAGGGAGAAGCGCGGTGCATACCGAACGCGTCAGCAGCTTCCCCCAGTGCCATTCCCCTGAGCCAGGCTCTTATTTCTTGTGACAATCACCTAATTAGGTGGGTCAAGAATTGCAGAAGATAGAAGAGATTCATTCTTCCTATGTGCCTGTTCTCCTATTTGTAAAAATGAAGGCAATGGCTCTTCCACTCCATTGTAAGGCACTTACAAAATGTTAACAGTAATTAAGTCAGTCACATCGCCCAGACAACACTGTCAGATCTTTTCCTGCAGTATTTCAGAACTATTGGGCTCAGGAGGGAGCTCCCACAAGCTCCAGACAGAAAAGGACTCATGAATTCCATCCTTCAATGCAAGAGGTTACAGAGGGCTGTGCCACAGCAGACATCTCACAAGCCCTGAGGAGCAGAAGCAGCACATGCTGCTGCACTACAGATGTTTATGGTCAGCACCATCAGAGCAATTTCCTGCTGGACAAAGCATTAAGATGCTCTAACAGCAAGTAGGACTGTGAAGTCTTTTTGGTTAAGAAGTTGAACTAGAATAAATTTCTTGAATGAAAAGATATTTTTCTTTATTCCATCTTTATCAAAAACCAAAAAAACTACTGGTTATGGAAAGAGCTGAAGAAATAAAAATACCTTGCTTAAAAAGAGCTACAAGCACTTCCTCTAGTATCCACCTTCTCCATTTACTGCTCTCACTCATAATGTTCATTTAAGTCACTGGCATATGTTCATTTATTTAATGCATCTCCACATGATAACCAAAGAATATAGGAATGCAGTATTACATCACTGATATTACATTATTAGCAATACTCTACCTAATGAAGTTTATAAAGTCTTCATGTTTGGGCATTACGGAAAGATGAAGAATCCTGCTTAGACATAGCTCCTGCCTTCCAATTCAGTTCTTCCCTTCTTCAGCATTGCTGAGACCATCTCACTGAGCTCATCTGGAGAGGACAAAAATAGAAAGAAAAGAAGAACATAACTTTGCATGATTTGCTCAAGAGAAACAGGACAAAAGCTGATGTATCTGGAAACATTAGTTCTGCATTTTGTAAGGGACTGAACCCAGCAACACGAAGTAAAGTGCCACTACTGTAATGCTTTGCTTAATGAATCATATCATACTCAGAGCAGATTACTTACCATTAACTCTGAACAGGACTTAATATGGTTAAAAAGACTGCAAGCCCAGAGGCATTCTGGCTTTGTACGAGGTCTCTTCCCATATTCAGGCAGGTACAGGATGGGATGGACTGCTGGGTTCGTTTTCTGCACTGTGGATCTCACTGCTTCTCTCTTGGGTGCAATCTAAAGACAAAAAAAGGAAAACCATGGAGAATGGGCGATGGAACAAAACCAAAGTATTTGTATCTGATTCAGAAAGCATGTTTCTCTGACAAACAGAATTACAGACTGAGCAATGCAAGAGTTTATTCACCCATTGATCCAGCATGTTTGTTAAATCCCACAGACACTATGTTAGTACCACATCCCACTTGGATGGTGTTCAATCCCGCATTTTCCAAGAAATGCACCACAAACAGGGGCCTATGGAAATCAAAGATCTGAGGAATGTGAAAGTTTAATGGCATCTTACTAATGAATCAGTAACAGCATTAATAATTTGCACTTGCTCAAAAGCACAACAGTCTAGCAATTATATGAACATGGACACCAATTTACATCTGAATTTTTCTGAGAAAAGCAGTGTTCCAGTTAGGTAAACTGAAGCTGAGGTTACACGAACAAATCTAGGTCACAGGATGTGGCAGAAATGCGAGGAGAAAACAAGCCCAGGTCTAGTGCCTTGCCTGCTACCAAGTTTTCCCATCCATTCTCAGCCAGTCTAAAAGTCTCTCCGCCCTTCTGCAGCCTCCTCTAAAAGAACTACGTGGATGATCTCAGGTTAAGTTTTCCTCAGGGACACCCTAGCACAGGGTATACTACAGGGAGTATCAGCTGAATTTTAACTGAAGCAATAAATTAAATACTGAAAAAAACTTAAAGCAGAAAGGAAAAAAAATACCTTTGAAATAACTTTTGAAACTTAGGCTCTACAAAGCTGTCCCCTTCCCAAGAGACATTCATGGAAGGTAATGCCTACAGGAGCTGGGAGACAGTAAGGTCCTTCCTAGACAGCAGCCAGAAAGTCAGCACAAACAAAGCAATTCTTGCACTGCCAATATCATAAAGAAGTTGTAGGCACCTTTTTATAATGACACAGTATTCTTAATAAAAGCTTCAAGCAGGTTTTACAGCTGCATATTATCCAATGAAACCAGTAATAAACAGCACTGTAGAATTATTTAGTGTAACTCCAATACGCCGAGAGTCTGGAGCTCGGTTTTATTTATCACACAGGCTAAAATGTTAGTTCTTGGCTTTACAGTAGCAGCCAAGCCTGTAGCTATCTTTTATTCCAGCACACTGCCATCTGGATATTGATACTTTGCTATGGGATATGAAAGAAGAGCATAGTTACCTAATACAGCTTAATTGAAAACACAGGACCTACATATTATACCGTGCATTATTCTACACAAAATTAAATCTGAAGGGCATGAAAATTTCTGTAGATGTCAGCAGAGAATATTTCAGAGGTAAACGCTGTGTTCTTGATCTGCACTAGAAATGCTAAGAAATACTGTGAAAAATTTGTGCTTACGAAAAGAAAATGCTTGGTTTCGCTCTGCTGGGAAAAAAAGAAATTGCTCAGGAAGGTGCATCTCCTTCAGGAAGAGCTGGAGAGTCATAAGTCACATGTTTATTAGTACAGTAAACTCTGTTATGATGATCCATATTCACCTTGAAAGGTCCAACTGGCTTGCTTTTCTCCTCAAGCAATGATTTATATAATAAAAAAAGAAAAAAAATACGCTGGTTCTACAAATACATCCACATTAATCTGCAAAAAAACAGCTTCAAGAATCCTTCACGTCTGCATTACCCACATTAAGGAACACACACTAAAAAGCTCGAATATTAATAAAACCCTAGAAATTATGAACTGTTACAAAGAATTCCTTGGGTGTAAGACTAGCAAGGCTACCTGGCTTTATGTTTCTCCTCAGAGAGGTAATGCTGAGCTCTTGCAAACACCGATCATAAGGACTGCAAATATATGTAAGTAAAGCAGATAAAGCACAAAACCTTTGGAACACAATGCTGCTATTAAGTCACCCACCTCTAACACCCACTCTGGAGGCCAGATTCCAGCTACAGGAGCTCCCACCACGCTGCAGCACCTGCAGGCAAAAGGGAATTTGCCACCATGAGGGAAGCTGTGGGCGCACGTACATCCCATAAAACAGCACAGGGAGCCACAGCCATCCTTCCCACTAAGATGCTCCTCATTTGCTGTAAAGGCTAACTAGCAGTAAATGTAGCTTGCTTTAAGTGAAAAGCTTGTTTTAGACATGAAAGAGAGCAGTTTTTCATTTTTCACTCAGAGTCTATTTTCTGCATATGTCCATGGAACTGTAAGCAAAATAAACCCTAAAGACATTCTTAACTTAGTCCATATTATGCCAACAAATTCAAGCAAATAATGCCATTTAAGTTAATTACAGGAAACTTCAAGGAAACTGAAATACAGTTTCAGGTTCTCCCATGATACTGTCAAGATCTTTGGAGTTACATGTTCAATAACTCAGTGCTTAAAAGGCTCGTCAGCTGCGCTTCTGTGTTTTATTCCACACACTAAAAAAGTTTGCTGAAGTAATTTAAAGAATAAGAAAAAAAAAAATACCAGAACAGATAATCAGGTTTCTTAAAGCAGACAAGAAGTGATTTTACATAGAAAGTCTTGGAGAGAAAAACAAAACTCTAAGCTACCTAATACTGAAATGCTAGGCACAGAAGAGTTATTGTAGGTGTTCACGAGTTTACACCTTGCTCTCAGACCACAAACTCAGAGAGTGTGAACAAGGAGCATCTCGGGCAAAGGAAGTGCAGGCAGAAGAAACATCAGAACAGCTGAGGGTCTCTTGCACAGAGAGCTCCTCCCGGGACCCTTCACCCAGGCTGAGAGCCACAGAACTTCCCCTGCACTGCCTGACCCTGCAGCTCCCAGCACCGCACCTGAGGGAAGCGGCAGCAGTGCCTGCAGGAAAGTGCCCCTAAGTTTTACAGCCAAAATTTTACATGCATTTTTTTAGCTCTTGCCCAGTTAATAATGTATTGATTTAACATAGAAAGACACAGGCCCCTCCCTCCTCTTTGCACGCTAATTAGTTTTACTTCTATGGTAGAGCAAAGATGAGAAAAGAAATTTTTTTTCTCTCCATGCCTAATGAAAAAAATTAATATTCACGTGTATGTATTTTTCTGTTATGAGTAGTTAATACTTTTACATATACCCTATGAAACATCTGCTATCAAATGTTTCCAGCAACAATTTTCACTACCATTTGAGCCTCAGGGTTGTCTTTTCTTTTTTTTTTTTTTAATAGGACAGCTTTAACTGAAACAGGATATCTAGTAGGAGAATTATTTTTTTTTTTCTTTTGGAGGATTCCCTTTAGCATCACATACACATCTCTTGGTAACATAGTCACAAACTGAACTGGAGAAACAAATTATTCAGTGTCTAAGGTCAGGTATTCTGATAAAGAAATATCAAAAAGGTTTTGAGAAAACAGCCTCCTCATCTACTCCTGTAAAAAGAAAAAAAAGTTGAAATGATCTCCTAATGCATCTCCCTTCATAACTCATGCCGAAAGATGACATTTTCTCAGGATCTTAATTAAGATAATGATGAACACCTGTGTCGGCATTCTTTGGCAAGACAGCATTATCCATCACAATCTTTTAAGTACTCTCAAAAAACCCCAACAAAATCGTATGACGGAACCAATCTGTTGCCTCTCCTTGCACTAAGTTTTACATCTCAGACACACAGAAGAACAATTAGATCTTTAAAGACTGTAATAAAAACAGGATCGTTAGATTTTAAAGTTTCAACAGAAAGCATCTATCAAATTAATTAAATTAAGGTGCATCATATTCAAGATACCACAGTTTAACTCCATTCACTATAAGCCACCTTGAACCAAACCTCTTACAGTTACAGCCTACCAATAGCTGTGCTTTTAAAATATACTTTGCTGTTACTTTCAGGATGATCCTGCCTCTTTTTATTCTTCCAGAAAGAAAATACTCTCAGCTGATCCCTACTGTACGTTCATGCACTAATTTATTAAGCCATTTCATGCTGTACCACGTGTTTGCACACGCTAAATGAAATTATGCAAAAGAAAAAAGTCTACAAAAACAAATATGCAAATTCGAACGTTGCTACATTTTGGTTAACATTTTGTGCAATCATCTCAAATACAACTGTATTTGAAGTTCCTCTCATGCCAAAAACCATACTGGAGTCCAACTACTAAACTAACCAAAGACATTTTTAAACAGCTTTGCAGGACCAGCCCATCATACTGAAGGCTATAAAAACAGTGATTTTAATTATTTATTTATACAACCTGAATCTAAATTCACATGCCTGAATTTAAATAAAGTGAAGAGTTCACAGTCAGCCTGTAAATTCTTCCCATTGTTAAGTAAGATTTTAAGGAGAAGAGTTTTTTCTATTGCATTAACAATTTATCTTCAAAAAATTATGCAAAAAATACACTAAGTCCAAAATTTTAATATCAACTTACACTGATATATTTTCACTGACAGCTGCAAAGCATACAAACTCCTGGTGCCAAGAAATCATCCATACCTTCAAATGCATGTATCTTCGGCAAAAATGAAGAGAAGCAGCAAATATATCCTCAGGCCCCACCTTTGTTAATAGAACTGATGAACGATGTAAGAGTCGTGAAACAAACTTCTTATTTCCCTTCGATCAAATGGCTGAAAAGTCCTGCAAAGCAGATTAGTCTTAGGCTTTCATATTTTAATATGCTGCTATCAGAGGAAAAAGTTACTATGACTAGTCATTCAGTAGACCTATCAATGTGCAAATAAAGCAGAAAATAGAGACATCCTTAAGAAATGAGTCTCAAATTTGATATAAAGTGAAGGTGACAACCACAGCAATAGAACTATAAACTAAATGTTTCAATATCTTGAATAATTATCTACAGTTCTTTTAAAACTGCAAAGAATATAATAGTGGCATAATGTAGTGAGGATGTCAGTTTGATAGGCACTTACAATCCTGACGGCATAAGAGTCCTATCACTACCGTTTATTAATCAGCTCTGGTATTATGTTGCAATGCATGAAAGTATGCATGAACTCACCACAGTTTCCAAAACGTATGCCTACAGAAGAAAGATTAGTGGAACATCAGAAATAAAGAGGGTAATTTCACATGACGTTAACCTTACCTCCTCCTCAAAAAAGTCAGATGCCATGGGAAGATGGTTAAAACTTCTGCTTCTTCCTACAAAGAAAGGAGCACGGAAAAGCAGTTAGTTATTCTACTCACATATAAAATTAATACTAAATGTATAAAACTTGACCAGATTATATCTCACTCCCCGAACAGGGGAGATTGTCAGAGGATTATAACAGAACCGCTTTTGAGTGGAAAAAGAAATGCAGTGCTCCAGAGCGATCGCTAAAATGAAGCCGGGGACAAATACCGGTGACACCGTGCAGCTGAAAACTGATGAAAGTGCACACCTGTGTGGATTGAGCATGTAAGGGAGCGTGCGAGCCAGGGATGGATCCGTCCCGTTTGCCGGGGCAGAACCACATGGAGTTTAAACAGACGAAACTCCTCATACTGCACATTTAAAAATTAAATTAAAAAAAAAAAACAAAAACAAAAACGAGGGGTAGGAGGGTGCAAGAGCATAGGGGAGGGAACGGCCAGCCAGAGCGTGCCTCGGGAGCAGCGCAGAGGAGGAGCAGTGCCCGCTCTGGCCCCGGCGGGTCCCGCCCGGCACTGCCGGGCCCGGCGCGGGGCCGGCTCCGAGACGCACAGAGCAGCGCGGCGGGGCCGGCCCACAACGCCCGTCAGAGGGCGCCCCACGGCGGGGCAGCGCCGCCA
>VZRN01004661.1:22529-40642 GCA_013397935.1 Dasyornis broadbenti | reverse complement strand
AACAAAGGAAAACAAAGGAAAATTCGTCCCCACGGCCCGGTCCGGCCGGCGCCCAGCGCCGGTGCGCAGCCGCGGGTCTTCCTCAGCCGGCGGTGCCGTCCGCCCGGCTCCGCAGCAATTCCGCCCGGCTCCGCGGTATTCCACCCGCCCCAGCAGCAACAGCCAGGCTTGGAGCGGCATGGGAGTGCCGGGGAGCCCGCCCGCCCCCACCACCCCCCCGCTCCCCTCTTTCTGTGACCTGCCACGATTATTAGTAAGGACATCTGTGGCTGGCAAGGGAACAAGTGTTACCAAAACCAGAACCGGCTGTTTTTCCAAATGAGCAATATGTTAATTCCTCATCCCCCCTCTGGTTTCTTTAAAACCTGGCACAAATACATCAATAGCGGAGAATAAGGAGCCTTTGCAGAGAACAAGTGGCAGTTTTGAATTTACCTTTTGTGTGCGCCTCAGATGCAATCTTGAGGCATTTTTTCCCTTCTCTCCCACAGAAAAAGAGTGTTAATCTGCCCTATCTTGGGACCCAAAAGGATTGGAGTGGAGTAGATATTCACTGGAATCACATAGGGGAATAAGGGTCTTGCTTTATTGAATCATCAAATCCCAGGAATGAAGCTCTTAATTAATTATGGGTGCTAAAAATTCAGGCCAGCTGTTTCTTTTTACTTGGCTCTGACAGAGAAAGACAAAGTCTACATCGAGATCTTCTAAGGCGCATTCAGCATAAATCAGCGCCCTCGGCGGCGCTCCCGGCCGCGGCGCGACCCGGCGGTGACAGATGGCGCATTGTCCCTGCATTCCTCCACCGCGCCTCCGCGGGCGCGGAAGTGGTCGCCCGGCGGCGCGGACCGACTCAAACCGGAGACCTTCCTCTAACAGGGAAAGGGTTCGCCCGGGACCGGCGAGGGATGAACGGGCCGCGCCGGGCCGAGGTGCCGGCCCTGCCCGACGGGGCGGCCGCGGGAGCGGCTCCTGCGCAGGCTCTGCCTTTTCTTGCCCGAGAGCGCTCCGCAGGCGCCTCCTTCGCCCCCGGCAGTCCCAAAGCGCCGCTCGCAGTCCCTGCCCCTACTCCAAGGCTGCGGCTGGAGCCCCGGCGCCTGAGTCCTCCTCGGCTTCCCTCGCTGCACCCAGCACCCTCGGCGATACCTCCACAGGAGCATCTAAGGCTAGCACGAGGGATACGGGTGCCCCCAACATGGGCGCTTCTACTTTCCCCCGAAGGCAGCAGCGTTCCCCTGCACGGCCGTGGAGTCCCCCGGGAGGGCTGCATCGGGTCCCGCAAGGAGCAGGAGACAGCGGGGGTCGCAAACGCACAGAGAGCCGCGCAGGAGGTGCGGCTTCAGGGCCCGGCCGCGGCCCGCCAGGTTACCTCCATCCCGCTCCCCGCCACCCTCCCGGTCTTTTAAGGGTCGGCTGCATTCGCTGAATACCCGGTACCCAACGGGAGTAACCCGTGTTATTTTCACGGCCAGTTTGCAGGCGAGGGGCGCCCGCGGCGGGCGGGGCTGCCCGAGCCCCTCTCGCCTCCTCCTGCACGTTTTCTGGCAGGGAAATCTCTGCCGGTTCACCTCGGCCGGGCCGAACACTGCGGGAGGCTGCAGCGGGGGTGCTCAGCGGCTCCCCGGGGTCGTACCCCGCCCGACGCTTCCAGCGGCCTCAGCCGAGGATCTCTTCGCCTCCAACTATCAGAAAAGAAATGTCCTCCGCACGGCGTTACTCATCTGTTATAACTAGAGCATGTGTGAACTCGCAGCGTGCCGGGAGCCCAGCTCGGGTTGATGCAGGCACTTGTGCAATAACCACCTCTTTCTGCCGTGGCGGTGCTGCGCGGGCAGTCCGGCAAGGGCCGGCTGGGGCCGCATCCTGCCCCGCGCCTGCCCTGGCTCGGCTCGCCCCTGTGGCCGCCACGGCAAGGGAGGGGCTTCGTCCAGATACCTCTTTTCCCCCGAAATTGGCTCTTACTTGCCTAAAGCTAACCACAGACTTCTCCACGCTCATGGCTGATGGATGCAAATGTAAATGTGCACTTATTTAATTGGATCAGGTCCCAAGATAAAAGAGATAAACGGCTCCCAGTTTGCCAAGTTATTTTCAGAGGCATGCAGTGATGTGTGGAGGGAAAGTTAATGAAGAGGAGAAGAGACATACTGTACTTAAAATACCTCAGGTCTAGACTCGGGGAGAGGGAAAGCTCGAACTCTGCCGCGGCGGATCGGAGGGGGGCTCCGCGCCCCGGCCCCGCGCAGCCCGGCTCGGCGGGGCCGCCGGTACCGCACGTACCGCAGGTGCCTCCTCACCCAAGCCGCGGCGGGCGGGGGGAGGCTGTGCCGTACGCGGCAATTAATGCTCTTCCCCTCTTCCCTCCACCAAATTGTTCTCTGTTACTGCCGTCTCCTCTTGTTCCTCCCCGTGTTCTACATCCGTATGCATGAGACATTAACAGACGGTTATTGATACAAACACAGTTTTTGTTGCTAAAGGCCTTCCAAAACAAATTCTCCGGCTGAATGCCAATGTATGCATGTTGGCTGGTGACAGCTGATTAGTGAAATGATTTACGGCCAAGTTAAAAAAAATGATACTGTCAAAGGCAGCAATTTGAAAAAAAGATAAGACAGTACAGCCTCAAGGCTTCCCACTGTAAAGCCACCCAACAAATCTAAACCTACACTACAAATACCTGAAACACTCAAGGAATCAATTGGTCGCAGATTAAACACAGTCTGTATTCTGACTCGCCCTGGTAATCTGTAACTCTCCACAGGAGCAGCCCCTCGATTGATGCCTCCAGCCTCACCTGCGGCAGGGCTGGCTCCTGCCCGAGCTGCCCTGCCGGCCTCCCAGCATCCCTGCAATCGGAGACTTAGGCCTCCTTTTTGTTTCAAGACTTTTTCTCTCATTAATTGATTAAAAAAATCCCCCTTCCCTCATTTCTCTGTAGCTCTTCTTCATAAAGAAAGCTTTTGCTCTGCAATAAAGTAAGAGACTTTGATCCCAGATCATCCTCTTAGGCCTTCCAGCTGAAATCAGCGGAGAAACTATGTGGAGTTATTGTTCGCACTTGCTGCACTTCTGATTCAGAAAGGGCTGATTTATTAGCTTGTCAAGGGAAGCATTGTTCAGGAAGGCAATCAAAAAGCACTTACCTAGCTAAACTAAAATTACTGCCTTTTCAGTGGCTAATTTGTATAACTCCCATGGAGGAACTTGGGTAGTGTTTGATGAGGCATAAAATGATGATTAATGAATTTATTGGCCTGCTGCTCATCAAATAGGAGTAGTATATCTTTCCTCTATTGGGCGTTGGGTCTAATGCTACATGTCTGTGTAAAGCAAGTCCAATATGATCTCCTTTTTAGCCCCCTTTTAACCCCCATGACCTGAAGAATATCACCGTGTAACAGAGGCAACATCAGGGGACTGCAAAGACAAAGAGCCTGTTTGATAAAATGGTAAATGAGAAACGCAAGGAAAGTTGCTGCAGGGACAGATCTGCTCAGTTTTCGGCTTTCAATCACTTTGACTACTGAAGTGGGAAGAATGTAGAAACTAGATAAGGTGTGAGAAGCGAAAAGAAAATGACAAACCAATTTTAACTTTCATAAAGGATCCAGCCAAACAACTTCATTGCTACTTGAAAGAACGAACGAGTGCGGGAAGTGCTGGGATTCCTGAGCAATCAGGCACGCTGCAGCACCTCACCAGCACCCAGCTGTGCAGGGAGAGACAGGAATATTCCCCCCAAACTGGCCATAACCAGGGCCAGCATGCAACCAGAATACCTGGTTGGCACTCTGATCAGATTTGATGCAACCATTTTGAGCCAATAAATTTTACGTCCTTTTTTCCTTCACCAAAACAGCCTGGGCCTTTCTCCTCTGCTCAGTGTTTAAGGCTTGAATCACCATTTTGGGGTAAGAGCTTCTGAAAGAAATTACATACTTTCTTTTAAAAGCCCATACTAAATTACTTGTGATTCAGTGCCCACTTGGACACACATGTGACCTACAGGATATCTTATGCTCTACACATGGCTGCTTTGAACAGGAGATCAGAAATGTTGCTGACATTCTCAAAAACTTGTTAAAATAAGTTTGCCTGAGATTTGGAGTCAGAGATCTTCCTAGGATTGAATCAATTTAGCTCTTAGCTTCCATGCATGGTTCCCCATTCCTGCAGCTCTGAAGCTTGTTGAGAGATCTGCAGCTTGCACATCTCCCAATGATGATGCACATGCCTTAGCTGGAGCCTGCTGCCAAAAAGGCAGCATTTCTCATTACCTTTCGGGGTTTCACAGACGTACCCTCAGGCCTGTGTGTCAGCAGCCCACCGTGCTGAAGACTGAGAAGGTGCAAGAACATTTTGCAGAACTACCAATGTAGTGATCAACACTTGCTAGATGTTGTCATGTTTCAGGCTCCAATAAGGCTCAGAGGAGCAGGAAATGGTAACGTGGGGTGCCTGGCAATCCCAGCAGCCTGTCTTCCCTCTCTGCACCTTCCCCTTGTGGCTCTGCATGCGAAGTCAGAGCATGGTCTGCTCTGCACTCCTTCAGAGGGGAGTCAAGACTTGAAAGCAGGCTCTAGGTGAAATAGTATAAAACTCCTTCCTTTTGTTCTCTCATGTTACAGTGCAGTCTGTATTATTTTTCTTTCCATGACCTGTTTTGTTCTGGGCAGTATTAGATGATGTCTGCTTCTGGAAAGCTGCTTGGGAATTAACTGAGGCAAGCATAGATCTCAGTCCAGGAGGGCAGGAGAATTGCTCTCCTTAACTTTAAGGGACTCTAGCTCATATTCTCTGAGAAAATCTCAAATTTGGCTGTTCTATATTAGAAAATAATTGTGATTTTGAACATTCTTGTTTGCAAAATACAAGGTATGTAACATACCAATAATCATTCATTTTCCAGACCTGTTTAGAAATGGTTTCTGGAATGATAAAAGGAATATACTTCTGACCTATCTTTCAGTTCATCAAAACAAAACTTTGCTGAGACAACACACCGGCTTCCTTGACAAAAGGAAAAAGGCACCCACCTTATGTTTACAAGATCAGAAAACATTTATTTCAATTCTACCAATTGCTATTTGTCTGAGACACTTTCAGCTGAAATGATCCTCTGGAAAATAATGTTTATAAACATCCTCGAACAAATAGCACTCTCCTGACACAAGCCTACCATCTATGTACCTCTCAACAAGTTTTATCTACAAGTCCTTGACCTGTGACTGCTTTTACAAAGGCTCTCTGTTCATTAGCAATTTAAGGTCACTTTAAGTACTTGTGTCATGAACACATAGCACAGCTGTAAAATACATGTATTAAATACCAGCTGCATTAATATAGGGGTTTATTTTCCTCCACTTGGCTCCCCAAAGCAACATGATCTTACACATTGATGAAAAAAGACATAGTTAAATTTGCATAATTACAGCAATATTGTAAGTCTTTAGTCCAATAGACCTAAGGGGCTGATTTATGATGAAATATGTATGGCTAAAAGTTACCACGCTGGGTAGTGTGCATAGCATTAGACAATGACAGTTTTGGGACATAATTGCTTTAATGTGGGCAATTAAGACTAAGTGCATGTGATTTTAGTGTCTGCCCTACATTCCTCTGAATGATTACAATGATCAATACACATGATTTGTAAGTCGCTTCCTATTGATCGAATGGTAAAATGTTTGACCTTCCTCTGAGGAAGTAATTTGCTAAATTATGACACCTCGTAAAGTCTTTCTTGGTTCAGAGGTGAGGGGTAATGGTGCTCAGAATTAGAAAAAAATAAAATAATTTCTCCCCCTTCTCCTGAAAGTCAGTCTCTGTAATGGCTCCGCCAATTTGCTGACTTCACCTGTGGAGGGAGGAGTCTGGCACATTCGCCTTTGAAACTAGGGGAAAAAAGGGGAAAAAACTGAATTGCAAACTCAGTCCATCTCTACAAGAAATTCTCTTCATGAACTTTATCTGTTTACTCAATGCCAAATCATGATGAAGTTCTTGACCACAAGATCTCTGTTTGCAAGCAGCTGGAGAAAAATGTGCAGCAGCAAAGCTGGGGAAGCGGAGCACACCGTGAGTGCCGTGAGCAGCTGGGACACGTGGCACGGCTTCCTGGGCTGCCTGCCAGGCTTAATTTAGCTTTGCCTGCACAGTACCAAATAGCCTTCACTATAGCACATTAGCAGGTACGAAAAGCAAACCAACAAATTGTTCATGAAAACACATTAGCTGATGAACAGTAACTTAGTTATAGCTGAGGACCTTCCTTCCATGCTAACACTGCCATCCTAAATGTACACAGTTGCAAATTAGATCAAAATTAATAGATACCAATGCACTGGGATGTGTGCTGCCCCAGGGCTTCACAGAATCACAGAATCAACTAGGCTGGGACAGACCTTTGAGATCATGGAGTCCAACCTATGACCTAACATCACCTTGTCAACCAGACCAATGCACTATGTGCCACATCCAATCTTTTCCTACAACACCTCCCGCCACAGTGACTCCACCACCTCCCTGGGCAGCCCATTCCAATGCCCAATCACTCTTTCTGTGAAGAATTTCTTCCTAATGTCCAGCCTAAACCTGTGCAAAGTTGCAGTTGCATGTGCAGATCAAACTTCAAACTTCAGTTCTTCTCCACCTTACCCAGAACTGGGGCATCCCCAACCTCCCATGCTGCGCTCAGCTTCCCACTTCCTCCAGCTCCTGCCTTCCCAGTGTCCTGCATGGCAGCCTAGGTGAGGAAAGTAGCTGGAACACTGCAGATGTACAGCTCACTTCCACACTGCTGGCAAAGGCAGTATAATGGACTAAAATTATGATTTGGAAGATGGAAGATGAAACATACCACAAATCATGAAGCTAGCAAGGAACATCCTATTTACCGGCTGTTGTGCCAAGCACACACAGTGTTACACAATGTCCCCCTCTGAAATCCTTTTTGTAAGGAGAAGACAGCATCAAAGAGTTCATAAATTTCCAAAACCAGCAGTACAGAACAATGAATTAAACTACAAAGCAGTTGGAATTCATGGTTAGAAAAAAGCTCAGTCTGACAAAGGGGAGACTTGTTGAGAAACTGAAGGTAAATCTGCTTGCCAGACCTAAGCGGACAGCCCCTCCTGGAGCTCACCAGCCACTGATGAAGCATCCTTGGTGAAATTCCTTTTCTTTCTAGCCAGAGATGATGCTTGGACACCAGTTACAGAGAGACTTTCTGGGATGAACAGGACTGCTCTGGAAGTCCTCCCTTCCTCACCCCTAACTCTACACCAGTCCTATGCCAGGAGTGAAGTGTACAGCTCCAAACTATAATCATCTTGTATCTAGATTTTGAACACTCCTTTTGGTTTTTTTCCAATGTCTTAATGGCCCTCACAGGGGCTTAAGGTTCCACAGATGTTTCATTTTTGAGAAATCTTACAGACCAAAGCTGTAACACTACACAGTATACTATAATCACTCTTTGCTGCAACTAAAAAAACCAAACATAAGACACAGCCATGGATAAATACTAAATAAGAGAATAAGTAATTTTACACTCAAATTTCCATTTTCTTATTAATGGTATCAGTCCCTTGGCAGTAATCCATTCTCAACAGGTTCCCATGCAACTAGTGCACAAGTATTTGGATCCCATTTCTGAATGACCCAAGCTGAGCTAGCTGGTGATTATCACTGGATAAGAGGACAAGAGGATGGAAAACTGGTGATGGTAATACTAATCAACTGTTAAACATGAGAAGCTCCAGACAGGGTACCTTGGTGCTGAGAGAGCTGTTCATGCTCCATTTTGGAAATTTTCCCATTTTGGAAATTTTCCTATGTATTCACATAGACATCTTTTCATTACTTGCTATTTAAATGAATTCTTCTTTGGCTACTTCCTTTTATTTTTGAATCAGATGAGTGGATTTACCCTGTCTTTGAATTACATGTTACTATTGTTATTCTAAAAATGTGCAGACTGAGATATCCATGAGCTCATTAGAGGCTCCTTGAGGAACCAACATGAGAAGGTGAAAGCTGCAGACCAAGGCATAGGAACTGTATCAGTAAGAACCATCATTTTCTCTGAATTTATTTCCTGGAGAATGTGTTCCCAGGTTTTGTTTGGCCTAAAGCTCCAGGCATTGACTATGCTCCATTTTTTCATGGGTCCACTACACAGATTCCAACCTGGAGATAGCCCCTGCATCTGAGCTGGCATCTGGCAGGGATTCAGTCACCCAAAAAGAGGCCTCTGTGGTATCTTAGATTCTTCTGGGACATGCACGCTATGCCCATGGGACACAGGACCTCTGAGAGGCCTGAACTGAGGCAGCAGAGAGGCCAGGGAGGTACTATAGGACACCGCAAACAAAAGAAAAAGTGTGAGTGAGTGAATCTCAGCCCTAAACACTTTTATAGTCCCTAGCAAGAAAAGGCACTTTATAACGTTTCATTTCCTCCCAAAATCAATGTCTAAAGCAAATCAGAGGATTGACACACTGAAAGTGCTGATCTTGCTCTTCTGCTTGTGAGAAAGGCCCAGGGGGACTAAAGCAGGTGCCTGTGCTGTGGACATTTAAAGCCAGGTGAGAGGGCTTCACCCAGATCTACATACAGAGGTGCCCTTCCCTGCTAGTTACCTGTCTTCAGAATTATAAAATTGACTTTGGTGATCTGAATCTAATAAAACCCAGATCTACATGCTGTAAAATACATACACATGAATTCTTCCCGATTCTAGAAAAAATATTAATGAATACTTAGAAAACAATCACTTGTGAAAATCTTTACAGTCCAGCTATCTCTGAGACATAAATTTAACTGCCACTACAATACACAATTAAATTGTATAGTGGTTGCTATAACTAATGAACAAAACTCTTACTCAAAACTCTTATTTGAATTGCAATGTTACTCATGAATACTTCCCTTGCTTTTCCATTGAAATATTTATGGAATAAGATAAAAATCCATGACCCATACTCAGGAATGCTCATAATCCCGTATTTAGCTTTAAACACAGAGCCACTGAACTTGGTGAGACTTCAACACACAATTAAAGTGCATAGTTCAGTCAGGACAGGTTCCCCACACAGCACTTCATGTAGGAGAATCAGCTTTAAAAATCTGTTTTCTCAAGGTGTGAAACAATATCAAATATATGATTATTCAAATGACTACATTAAAACTAGTTTTTGCGCAACTAAATTACTAGATAGGATGAAAAGAAAAAAGGGAAATATTAAAATGTGTCAATATAGGAATGGAAAAAGAGAATCTTTAAATGCAAAACTAGTAGCAGGATTTGTGGGATTCTGCAAGTTCAAAATGTAACTGACACATTTCTTTGTTGCTGTTAATTTTGTTTTGCCTTCATATTAACTGCATCTCTTTGATGAATATTTTTAAAAATAAAATAATGGTTATCACTCAGGCTGCTTTGAAGTACTACAGAGTGGAATGACTGGCAGCATTTATTGATTTCATAGTGTGACACTAGAAGTTTTGATATGGGATTTTAAAAAATTATATTTGAAGTTAAAAGAAGACATCTTGATTAAAGCCAGAACAAATTGTTTGGCTGAGATTCAAACTCTGGTTCACATGCCTTTCCAAGTTTGTCGATTCACTTGTTTGCTAGGAAAAGCCCATATGCTTTCAATGGATGAGTTCAAAATTCCTGCCATGGAAAGGCAGGAAACTGCTTCAAAGTTGGGAAGCAATGGACCAGCTTAAACCATAAGGGAAAAATATATTCATAGACATTAGATATAAGAATGAGGTAGAAAGGTCTTGTGTTTAAGGGATTCAATTCTGAGACACAGACACTGCAACCTTGAAATAAATTCCATAGTCTTCTGTGCATCCACTGCCCACATGCAAACTACTGATAACATCATTCTCATCTTCTCCTGTGCAGGAGGCTGTGAGGATGAATAGCAGCTCTAAGGTGCTGTAGGTTATATGGCTGGCTGGAGAGATGATCTGTTGGGTTATCACTTTCAGTCTCAAAGAGACTGCGATGAATGCTACTGATCTGGTGGGTGCAACCATTCATTGCCAGCAGCCTGGGTCATTCTAGTTCAAAAGGTACCTCAGACTCCACCAGCACGGAGTCTCTCTGCTGGCCACTTCTACTGAGATACTTGATGTGCTTGTGGCTTCTCCACGTGAGAGGAGAGCACTTAAACAAGGACTGGCCCATACCTGAGGGCTGCTCAGTACTTCAGGATGAGCAGAGTCCTGTCGCCTCCTGTACAGTCCAGTAAATTGGGGACTGTCCCATGTGGCTTAAAGAAACAAGAGTGGAACTAGTTCTTCAGAATGGACCAAAAGCACTAAAACTTTACAGACATCATCTGCTAAAAAGCCACTCGGGTCCTTATTCTTTAAATAACTGACCTAAAGCACCTGCTCATAAAACAGTTTCTGCATCTTGGGAGATGACTATTATTTCTTTTCTTGACCTTCTTCCATTGCTGGTGTCACAAGGGATGAGACTGACTTTTAAAGGAAAAATTCACTAGTACCATTTGGGATGGTCATGAAGAGAAAAAGGAAGTTGTCAGTTTTGCAATGGAAAACGTAGTAAGTCACCAGCAGGCTACTGACCGAGTTGTTAAACTCAGGGGGAAAAAAACTATTAGGTGAGCTGGTTAATATCAAGGCTCACCACTCACTTCTGCATACTACAGACCATGTCAAAAGCTTTCCAGTAATCAGCAGAGCTTAAGAAAAGTCTCTGATTAACTTTTCTTTCATCTTTCTCTTTTCCATCTGGTGTTAAAGATCAAACCTTCAGTTCCTCTACTCTTTTAAGCCTTGCCTGTTTGACAGAAAACTTCTCATCCATCTTAAATCTAGTGTGGGCTAGAATATCTTTCAGCAGTGGCTAGAGGGTAGATATATTATCAGCTAGTAACCATATTGCTCCCTCTCCTTTTACTTTAGCTCTGTATTTGTTATTATAGGATATATCTGGGGTTTGTGAGTGTTCAGCCTCTATCCCTCTACTGCAGGATAGCGCTGTGCTGCTAATGCTTTGCAAATCACTGCACTATCCCTTTCCAGTTTAAGAATGTCCTATCTGTGCTTTGCATAACTTCTTCCAATTTTACCAGCAGCCCAGAATCCTTGTCTCCTAGGACTTGCAGCATCTGTACTCTTGAAGACACCATGATGTGGGAATGATGGTGACTTTGAGAGTGCTAGGGCTGTTACTGTTTGAAACTGCACTGCTACTGATTGTCTGCTGGGTAAAAGCAGCCTCTTCCCCTTCAACAGAGACTGCAGGAGGACAGGGGTGCTCAGCCACCCTTTCAAAATCATTGCCTTCTTAGTGGGATATGGGTAAAGACTGCTGGAACCACTGGGATTGACTTAGACTTGCCGTGGCATCTTCCATGGCACTCGTAGAGCTATTTCCTAGTAGCAGAAGAAAAGCAGCTCTAAGTATTTGTTACGTGACTTACCCAAAACAGAAACAGAAGCCACACCTCCCCAGCACATTGGGGGCCATCCAGGGCCACCAGTTAATAACACAGAGTACTTGGATAATGGTAAATAGAAGACCACCGAGATAATTATATTTCTCATTATTTCAAAATCAGGCATCTTTTCAGGAAGGGAAATTCCATTTTCTTCCTGGCTATACCTCCTAACATCACTTGTAAGCTATGGCTTCATAATCCATGTGAATTATCAAATCCACCTGAAGCATACTTTTTGGGATCGTTATTGTACCAGAGATTCATAAAATGTCTTAATGACTTTGCAGAGGGAGGCAAAACATTTGAAAAGAAAAGATGCTAAAAGATGTGGGAAAAAGAGGAAAGCTGCATCAGGCAATTCACACTGGAGTGGTGATGACCAGTTTGTAAAACAGCAAGTTTGTGAAGACCAAGTCATTTTTAGAGGAGAGTGCAGGCAGCAGTAGCCAATCTGAAGTGCACAATATCAGGGGATCTACTTCTGATTAGCTCTATTCTGGTCCTGTGAAGAGAATTAACATATTAGGTGTAGCCCACAAGAGCATTTTCTCCTGAGGTTTAAACAAAGGGAACACATACAGTTTGTGTGCCATCAGATCTCTGCATGATATAAACCACTGAGTAGCAACTGGTCATAATCAAGAATTTTTCTTCAGTGGTGCCCAAATGACACACTTTTTCCGTCATACCTATCACAGGATTTATTTGTTAAGTACCTGTTCTCCAAAGGCATGACATAGTATTGGGTCAAAAGTTTTTCATGCAACCAACCCTCTTATCTCAAAAGTGTGGGCCTGCAACTCCATGTCCTCATAAAACAGGGGATGTAAACATGCTTTGCAAACCAGTTTCAAATCTTAAATTTACAAAAGAAGCAATCAGACTGAACTTGAATCCTGCCTGTCTGTAAGGGAAGTTAAATGGGATCTTTGCGGGGGGAAATGGTATGATGCCGTATGTTAGCAGATCTTTCTGCCTTCATTTTCTGAGCCTGGACTAAAGAACTGGGGTGCTATTGCAGTGTGAGAAACACCCTCCTGCTAGGAAGAGGGTAAGAAAGCACCTTTGGAAACGATCAGTTCTGTGTCTGAACCAAAGCAGCTTTTGCCTGATGCTGATCAGTACCTAATACATCAGGAGATACGCAAAAGCACATTACTGGGCAGATGTAAGCAGCCTGCTTTCATATCCTGCTCCCCAGTCGTTAGAGACTGATTTACATCCTAGAACACGTGGTTCAAGATCCTTTTCACTATGTCTTGTATTATATATAACATTAGGTATTTCTGATTTCAATATAAACATCTAAATCTGAATCCTAAATCTCAGTCTGAACAATTCGCTGTGGCAGACAGGCCCACAGTTAAATCATGTGTTATGTAAAAAAAGCATTTCCATTTATCAGTGCTGAATTTCATACCTTTAACTATCAATTTAGGTGGCACTAGAATTCACTTAAAACATTTCTTCCCAGTGTAATAGATCCTATATGTGAAGTTCATGCTCATAGGGCAATCAATTGTATTTACAGTTATAAACACAATTACTCTGCCGTACCACTGCTACAGTTCCTGCAGCTCATGCTAATGTGGATGCAAGGATTAATATTAATGAGGACTGAGAGACGGGTGAAAATAATAATAAATGCAAACATTCTGGTTAAATAGGAGGAGGCTGCGAAACATTAAACCAGCTTTGGAAAGGAGCCACTCCTCTCAATTTTTGTTGGCTCGTATCATTAAATTAGGGGCATGACTCATCCATCACTACAATATTTCAGATTTAAGGCAGCACAACTTAGATTGCAGGACAGTTCTACTGATAGAAAAGCCAAAAGGACATAATTGTGGTACAGACTTCTCATTTTAAAAATTTCTTTGTTCTATGTTACATGCAGATTACAGAAATGTTTTATGTTACACAGTTTGCCAGACTGCATTTTATTTGCTAAAGGGCACTAACTGTGAAATTAAATGAGCTATTGTGAAGTTGACAGTGTGCACAGGCTCCTGCTTAAATGCTTGGAGAATACACTACCTTTCCATAATAATTTTAGTTCTGTAGATAATATTTGCTTGGCAAATCGTGTCTTTTAAATGTATATTTATCATCTCAGGAAATTTAAATTACAGCACATACCTCCTCTTTTGGGTGCAGGGTAAGTACTCATTTTGCTAAATCTAAATTTCCTGCAACTGGTTAGCATAGTAGCCAACGTATTTGTCTCACAAAAGTGTTTTCAAGATTAATTTGCACACTTCTGTGATGAGTGCAGTCCGCACAGTTATTATAACTTACTTCACACATTAGATAAAAGGTTAAAATATGCTTTCCCCCAATCATACAAAACGTGAAGTCCTTAGTTGTTTTTTTTTAATTCTTATTTTAAAATTTCTAAACTGCAGTTTAAGTCTAGGGAAAATCCACTTCATTCCTGGCTCTCTAAAAGCATGGAAAGATGTCAAGCGTTCCAGAACTGCTGTTGATAGCAGGAAAACCAACACAATCTGGGCAGAATCATCATCATCATAAATAGAAGAGTAATGTTTTGATTTTGTGCTATAAATAATGAAATAAGCACCTGATTTTTATCCAAAAAATTAAGAGGTATAATTAATTCAGACATGCTTCAGGGTAGTTCTAACATGCACTCTATTCTCATGTTTTATGTTCTATTTGACACGGTTGCTAGGATGTTACTGCAAAATAATACATATTGGGATCGTTATTGCAGGGTTCTCTGGCTGTGACGTGGTATCACTTTGTGAACTTCATTCCTCCTTCAGAAATTGATAATTCTGCCAAGCTTGGTGTGATCCCAGCCTCCCACACCAACATATTTCTATTTAATTTCATTAATCTTTTCCTTTCCTGTTTGCCAAGTGAAGATTCATTATTTTATCAACTTCTACTTCTTTGCTAGGGTTCATGCAGCTGATGGATTAGTTGCAATCTACTTTGACTTGTGCTTACTGGCAACTGCAGACCAACTCCTGAGGAGCAGGAGGGACACGAGGCTGCCCACAGTCTCCACATTTAAGGATCTCTTAGTTGATGAGCTAGGAGGGAAAATAATATCTGTCACACATAGGCAGTTCTTTTGTGGCTCTTACAACTAATTGTGCCAAGTCAGATTCACACAGACAACAACAAACTATAAAAGTGTCTGATTTTAAATGTGCATCAAGGAGACTACTCTTAATGTAATAGTCTAACTTCCAAAGCCCACATGAAGCAAACTAGGTGCAGGATTTCAGAGAATCTACATAACTGATTATATTAGATGGTTTATCATCGTCTCAAAGTGAATCAGGTAGGAAACAGACACAATTTGTGTGATAAAATTATCAGCAAAATTTAATCTCTCGTACACACGCATGCATGCATAGATCACAGATTCGGTCTGCAAGAGAGCAAACAAAAGCAGCCAGGGATTATGGGGCAAGGCTTTGGCCATCAGCTGTAGCAGCTTGTTGTATCCAGGGGAGAAAACCCAAGCCCTCAGGAGGCACTTGACCTTGCAGCTGCAAGAATAAGCACTGAACACTGCAGGTTATAGCACTGCAGCTCAGTCCAAAATATCATCATGCAACACTATGAAATCAGTCACAGAGTCTACTCCTCACTGCACACCTGGTATAGCATCCCCACAAGTCCTGTCACAGGAAGAGCAAACCCCTCCGATTTAATGCTCAGAACGCGTGCACGGCACCCTGCTGTTCTGAGCAAGTCTCTCTACCTTACCTTTGTCTCACCACCCTTACGTTTAGAGTAACTTCCAGAGCCAGAAAAGCTGAAAGCAGTGCCTTGCACAGACGGCCACGCTCAGATCTCTCTTGTAGCACTGATCAAGCAGCTCCCTCATGCATCATGTGGAGCTCATCTCTGTGCAGTGAGAATTAAATGATGAAGAGGCCTTATGTCAAAAACTGGATATATTTCTTCTGAACATACCATGTCTCTATTCCTCTTTAACTTACTAAATCTATTTTCCATACTGAGCTCAAGCCAATTGCAAGGAGTCCAATCTTAAAAGTTCAACCATTCATTCCTGTGTCTGGAAAAGATGCTCTTTTCTATGACTGCTCCAGTTCAATCTCATCTCACATTTATTCAGCCTAGTTTCCCCTTTGACCCATGTCTTCTCCTGTCCTTCCAGTGTCTCTCTGCATACCCTGGCATGGAGGCTCTGTGCATGCAGGGTGTGCTGTCCCCCTGTGAGTATCCCTTTGCAGCTCTGGAGAAGTGGGCCCAGTAGCAGACCCTCTGCCAACATCCTGGGAGCCAGCCTGCAAAAAATGTGCCACTGACTCTCAAATTTATCTCCTGGGCACTGTCCTAAACTCAGTCTCCCAGTTTAAGGATGAAACTTCTCACTCAAAGAAATTAATTTTCTACTTCAACCTAACTTTGCCTTGATTGGGCTGAAAGGTTAAGGGGAAACTGAGCAGGAGTGTAACCTAGGAGACTTATTACGTACTGAAATGTACCTATTATATTTCGTTTTAGGCATCATGTAAGAGAAACTTTGCATTTGCTGAAGTCACCTCCTTCATTCTCTCTGCTGTCAGCCAATATTTTGAACAGTCCAGTAATGGACACAATATTTAAATTGTAACACATTTTTTATGCACACTCTACTTTCCATTTTGAAATGACAATATAAACCTCTTTCATGTTGCTGAAACATACCGTTTCGTCTCTATACTTAACTCACCCAAATTATACCTGAATGCTTGCAAAGAACTTTAGGAAGACTATTGGTCTATTCTAGGACTTGCAGGAAATAAATATTGCGAAATATGTTTTTCATTCCCTTTGTTCTGAAGTTTTATGACTAAATGCTGTGCTGGTAACAGAGGTTTATCAGGAATGCCTGACTTGTCCAGATCTTGAACTCTAATAAAATAATTCAACAGAGTAAGAACAGAAAAGGGGGAAAAGGAATAAAAAAGGAAAATTTAAAAAAAAAGAGTAAGAAAGAGTAAGCCAACTACAATATATGAAAAGTCTAATTGTTACTTGTAACATACGGTCAGTGTTTCCATCACAGCTGTAATATAAAAAAAGGCTGATGTTGAGCTGGTAACATCTGCTGTGTATCCCATGATTTCTATATTCCTGTTCACACTAACTAAGGCTCTGGCCTTAATTATTTAGGCTTGGATCCTACTGGTTTTGTTTTTTTTTTCTCTAAAGACAGATGCTCTTATTGAAAAATACATCTTGCAGAGTTGATTGACATGGACAAATAAGGTCCCTAAGACTGCTACTACAGAACATGGTCCTTGGTTCTTATTTTACAAAATACACTGAAAGAGGTAATTTGAAGTTGAAAGTCAGTAAGTTATTTGTGATAATATGATAGTAAGTCATTAATCAGAACAGTCTGTAACAAAATCTAAAATGATAGAAGCCTAATACAACCTGGAGCTTTACTTAAAGAACACTCTGTTAGTGGCCAAGCACACCGAAGCCCTCCCTGCATGCTCCACTGGCAGGAATGTTCCCAAAAGACACAGTACTCACTCCTGAAATCTCAACATAAGAGAGGCAGGAATAATTTTACAGCAGCTCAAAAAATAATACCGCAGGCAACTAGGCTGAATGTACGTAAATAAATATTTAGCATAAGCAGATTCAATTGCAGTAATAACAAAATTAACTAAATTGAAAAGTGAACTCCCAAGATCTTGTGTGGGGATAAAAAATGCTATGCCTTGAACACCTAATGCACCTCCCTCTTTTCCTTGTTGACAAGAAGTAGCTAACAATTAGGATGTGTTTGTCAAGCCTGTCTACGTACAGGTACCCTACCTGAAAGGTGCTCGCCCCATCCTCCATCTGCTCACCACTTCCCTCTGCTGCAAGTTGCTATCCCTTCTCATCTGCTTGCTCAGCTGCTCATATAATTGCTCCTCACCTCATTTTAGCCACAAGGAACCACATTAATAAGGATGTAGTACTGGCACTGTCAAAGTAACCAGCCTTGTTCCAACTGAAAGAGGTCAAGGCAGAAGACAAAATGTTAGAGGTGACAAGAACTTGGGGAGGGGGTGAGGGAGCACGCACAGGACAGCAGCTAAAGACCCTGTGTGCACACACTGACTAGAAACAAAGACATACATAGCTTTGGGTGTGTAAACAAATTTCTCCCATTGTCCTTAGCAGAGCAGAAACAAAAAAGAGTGAATATATGGGTTACTCAACACTCATAAGACTGTTTACATATGGTACTTTGGAAAACATATCAAGGTCCCTACCTTAAAATGAAATAAAACAGTATCTTTTCCATACCTAAGTGACCTATTTTTGTTATATGAGGAACTGTTACTGGAACAATGTCTTTCACTGCATCCATTTTGCAAGTAATCCTGCATCCTCCTCTGAATTTCTAAATTGTTTGAATCGAATGCCAGCAGAACACCAGCCAAGAATGCTATACGTCATAAGGTCAGTATATCATAAAAATAACATTCAGTGGGGATAGACTGTGAAACCTAAATTAACAGCTGGTCCATGTTTTGGTTAATGTAACACTTAAATCTGAAAAACTGCTAAAATAGAAACAGTATGGGGTCTTTTGGTTTGTTTTTTTTTTTTTTTTTTTTATTCCAC
>VZRN01004661.1:0-22505 GCA_013397935.1 Dasyornis broadbenti | reverse complement strand
GTGAAAAAAAAAAAAGTGTGGGGGTTTTTTGGTTTTTTTTTTTTTTTTTTTTTTTTATTCCACGTGTAAGCATTCAGTTGCTGAGGAAGCCAATCAGAACAACTCCAAGTAATAAGAACATATTCTTCTGAGATGCTACTGACATATCAAAAATTGGTTTAGAAACCTGCCACCTTTTATATTGTATGGGACATCCAGGACACCTTATGAACACACCTCTAAGAAACTTGGCAGAGGCTTTGAGAAGCAAACAGAATGTTACTTGGAAAACATTAATGACATTTATAACATCTGGTGTTTGATCCCAAGATAATCTTTGGACAGCATCTGCCCTTCAAGTCTTCTGGTGCTGTCAGGAGAAGGCAGGGAGGGTTTTCTCAGGTGTCTAGGTGCAGTCAGGGAGAAGGACAGCTGACCTGCAGTCGCCACACTCGCAGTGCTAAAGCCTTCAACAGCTGAGCAGGTTGTGCCAGGATGCACAAACCAGGGCTGGTGGGACCATGCTGTGATGGCTGTTGCCACCAAAGTGTCTCTCATTCTGGGCTGTGGCCATAAGTCTGACCATGTCTGACCTGGTGCAGTCTGAACTCCAGGAAAGAAATTACAGTGTCTCCTTCTCGCCTGAAGCTGAAGCCATATTTCATGGGACTCTTACCTTAAAGACCCTATTTTGCATGGTTCACAAGGCCTAGGCATGGAAACAAAAACTTCAGCTGTGTAGGGAAGTCTAGAGAACTTCTGGGAAAAAAACCAAAACTTGGGAAACCACTCTCCCTCTCTCACAGTACCTGTGGCTCAGGTATACTGGAGGTAGACCAGTATTTAAAGAGAAAAAGATTGACAGTAGCAGCTTCCTTATCACTTTCTGCCATTCAAAGCCCATGTACAAACAAGAAATTTGCCATAATGAATAAATCTTAGATGGACAAGGCCCAGCTCAGGCTGGCTGTTCACCCTCCTAGGCCAGTGATCTGCTAGTGAGCTACATAAGTACTGTTCCAACACCCAAGTTCCACCATGCAATATCTCTTCAGTATTGTCCTACAGAAAAGAGGGTGAAATGCTAGGGAAATCAGGTGGCAGCCAAATCTTCAATTGCTTTTGCAGCTCCTCTCTCAAGGATTTCAGTTCTCACCGTGGAGGAATCTTCCTCACAGAACCGGATGCACCATTCACAATAGGTAATTGTCTCCTTAGCTCATTACTAGAGGCCTGTGTGCTGTCTCACATGCCTGATGCTCTTCAGCTCAGGAGCTGCCTCTTACACCATGCACTGTTGGCTTTTAGGCAAGATGTAATCCAGGAAAATCCAACTAAACTAACATAGCAGAAACCACCCCAGAGATGCGTATACGCTGGATTTCCAAAACAATCTTACAGAAGTACAGAACTGGTTTAAGGCAAACCTGTTTCGTCTCGGCAAAGCTCATCACTGGATAGTAAGTCAGTGTATTTCCATTGCCACTTGGTGTCCCTAAACCTGTTAGCAGCTCGCACAAGCTTGGCAGGACAGGTACAAGCTGGATGAATAAATGTGATCTGATGCTCATATTTTGTTTTGCCAAAAGACTGTGCTGACACCAGCTAATCTCACAATGTGTGCCAGGCTCAGCCTACACCTCCCGCAGAGGTTGCTAACTGCAAGAGTTACACAATGCCTTTGCACTGTACAGACTGTTCTCAGGTCCACCAGGCCTCCAGAGGATGGGGAAATCCCTAAATGCCAGGAATACCTGTGCTTTTGTGTTACAGGCTCAAATAGAAAGCTCAGTCCTCCAGCACTCCATCCTCCTTGCCCATCTATACTGCAGACCTAGTTAAAACAGTTTTATCATCTCTGGGAGTAATCCTTAGGAGGTCCATGCATTTTATGACAGGGATGACTGCTAATCAAAACCCCTACACTTCCCCTTTCCTACCATTTTCCAGGATCTGCATTTGTTCTCTGCACAGCTTCAAACATTGCAATGTCAGTGTCCTCAGTGCTCTGAACACCAGGGAGGCGTGCAGCAGGGCCAGCGCTCCCGCACTTAACATGCATTCGGGCTCCAAATTCCACAAGTCTCACGTATCACACTTCCCTCAAGAATGTGAGCAGGCAAGTTGGCCAGACAGCTCTGGCATTTGGACATGGGTACGGCCTGATCGGCAGCTGAGTGGAGTCAGAGAAACTCCTTCTGTTCATTACAACCAGTTGGAGAATTGGAGCCTGCACAGCACAGATTTAATGCCATCTTTGCAATGATTCCCCTCGCTGGCATTAGAATTCATCAGCCTCGGTGACTAATTATGCATTCTGAAAAACACAACCGAGTGTGCATCTCATTCAGTGAATTACTGAGGCTCCCTTGCTCTGACCTGTCCTCTCCCACCCCAAAAAATGCCCCAAACCAGCTGGAGCTACCTGGTGGCTGGGACAGGGAGGCATCAGCCAGCCATTCAGGCTCTCACTCCTCCTCTGAACTTCTAAAGAGCCACACTCTACCTTCCATTTCTCATGAGAGATGTGCACCTCTATGTGTAAATGGAAGCACTAAGTAGTAGCCATTAAGGAAAAGAGAGCAAGAGGCAAGATTTCCTTCTGGTGAGTTATATTGTGTAGCTGGCAGGTTCACTGTATTTTCAGTGTGCCTTCACTTTGGTTCCAGTATTTCTCTCTCTTCTGCTCTTCCTCTATACACAGTGACAGAAAAGCCTTAAAGAATAATTTGTGACTGTAAATGATCAGGAAACCTACAGGTAACATGCTTTTGTAAGTGGCTGGATTGCGAGTTTACTGTACTCTTTTAATACAGTAAACTGCAAAACAAAATCACAGGTGTTGTAAGAGCCTATAGATTGCTTTCTATAAGGCCATATTAATATTTTATACCACTGTCATCTCTGAGCATTCTTGGCTGACTTGTTATCTTGCACAATCTGGAAGGAGTACTTTGGCAATAAGACACATCAGTGGGGGCAATGTGGAACAGCACTTCAGCAAGAGGTGTTGCACTCACAGTGCAAATGAGTCTCTTGACCTTGAGCTTCCCCAAGTGCGTGGTGTCACTAAGCAGGCTCATGACAGTGCAACACTACACACACAGCAAGCCTGGGGACGTGGCTGAACAGGAATAATCCTTCCTATATTATTCTTTAAGCACAGAAGCCTATCTTATAATTATAAGCACATGGCATTTTTAAGGCAGCCCTGGCTCTAAAATATGTTATTCTGAGATAACACAATATGACTCAACACAGCAGCGTGAGACAGACGTGACATGTGCAGGTAAGTTGTCAAAACAGGTGACAGATGGAGTTGTGCTAAAAAACATTCAAGATATTTGCTTCTTAGCTTTTCTCCAACATGCATCTCCCACACAGTTTTAAAAATTTACCTTGAAGTGCCTCTACATAATCTAATGTGATGAAAGAGAGAGAACACGAGTGAAAGAACGAATTGCAGAGTTGTTACAGATAATACGCGACATATAGCAGATACCAACGCACAGCAAATAGCCCTGTTTGCTGACAACCTATATTGCTTTGGAATAGTTTGGCACAAATTGCCTATACACGTACGATGTGTATTTTCTCCTTTTTCTTACAGCTCTAGTGATTCGAATGGCAAACTCCTCAGTGATCAAGGAAAATGAAATAAATCAGATCATTACAAGAGTATGACATTTAGCACAAACGATCAGTGAGTGTTTTCTTGTACGACACACTGTTCTTCTGCCCTTTAAAAGGAAGTGACATGACCCCCTGTTTATTTGATTGACATGATTTTGATATATACAGATATATATATGTATTTCATGAATACACTGTACTATGCTATTCCATTTCTAATGTACACATCAAAAGGATGCTTTTCTGCATTTCTTTATATCTGGAAAATAAATACTTTGAAAAGGGATGTAACATCACCCAGGTCTGTTTGTTGCTGTAATAGACCATTATTTGTCCTGCAGAAACACCTGATATTGTAACAAAATCCACCCAGAAAGGAGTTCAACTGGCATCAGGAAGGCAACTACCACAGGATCAAGGCCAAAACCAGTCCAAAATACTTAGGTTAGAGAAATTTAAAGGGTTTACCGAAAGTTCTGTTTCATCATGGATTTATTTTATTTAATACTTTATTTATAACTACTAAAACAAGATACCCAGCTCAGGATATTTATGCATTTCAGTACAGATTTGCACCCAATAATATCTCCCTCATTTGCAAATTTGAGAATGGGGATTGGGGAAGGTTGTATGCCCCTTTAAATAACCCATCAGCTCTTTCCTGGTTCTCACAATGTGCTGTATTTTGGGGACCTCAGTTACACACCATTAGCACCTGCATTTATGTTATTTGGAGCCTGTTTGTATATAAAGAAAAAGCAGCAACAAGGATGACATCCTAACTTAGTGGCATGGCAAAATGGAAAGTCTACTGCCATTCAGAAGATGAAACACAAAAGCTGTAAGTGGGCAAAAGAAATTGACTTTGGAAAGAAGTGTTGCACCTCAAGGAAACAACACATCCCTGACAATGAAAGAAACTAAGAGGCAAAAAAAAGGGATTTTAGTAAAGTCTGTGCGTTCCTCTCCAGGTGGATGTGTATCAGTTCTGCTCATCCTCACCCCAGCTAATACAAACACTCTGTAGTCATGCTAATGCAAAATAGTCTGGGCAAGTTTTATGAGCTCATGCTCAATTTTACGCTGACCATGGCTTTCTGCACAGTGCTGTGGCATCTGGCTGGCTTGGTCATGGGATGCTGCAACCATCCAGTCATTCCCCCTTCAGTGAGCAGTCAGAAGAGGCAAAACACTGTATGGTTTGATGAATCCTGTGTCAACCATCCCCAGGAGGAACATTAGGTGGGATTTTGTAGGTTGTGAAAAATTACCTGTTCCCAAAGCCACTGGCAACAGTTGTTGTCAGTGAACTCTTGCCACTAAAAACAGAAGCAACAGGGACAATACTGCAATGTAATTTCTGGTACGTGGCTTAATTATGGAAAAAAAATGAACATAGCAGAGACCTGTGAGTGTGCAATGGTCAAAATGGAGCAATGTCGGAGCAATTGCTGCGGGGTTGATATGATCCCGTTCCTGCCCGACAGAGCCTACGACTGATGCAAATCCAGGAAGCAGGAAGGAAAAGGCAGTTTGTGCAACATCTGCCAGGCTCCCATATGGCAAGTTCCAAACTCACTATTGCCTGATGACAGCATGCAGATTAGGGCATCAGTGTGGCTTGAACTGGAACTGATCTTTCACTGACTTTTGAATAACTTCATGGCATGGATTAAGAGGGGTGTATAATTCATCTTCACATCACCGTTGGTCCTTTGCTCATAAAAGTTATTTCAAACCCAAAAGCATTAAGGAAGGGTATTTTGAAAACACACATAAAGAATAGAAACTATTTGGAGCTTTTACTTATACAATCCACACTCAGCATAGTACTAGATCCTTAATTCAGCTCTTTTTAAATTCTGGGTCCTTGTTGTACATTGTATAAAGATGTATTTCAAGCCTTAGATAAGACTACCAGCAGCATTTTTTAACCCTTGTAGCATTAAATCCTTATCTCTCAAACAATTGTTTCCATCTGTTCTGCTCAAAGCACTCACAAGGGCAGGGAAATGTTCACCACCTCAGTTAAGGAAACCAAAGAGCAGAAGATGATTGGGAAACCAAGTCCCCTGACTCCCACACCACGTCTACAAAACCATTCTTTTTGTGGACAGTCTGAGGTACTGACCCCAAACACCCATAATGTAAAAGCTATTTACATCTCATGTTACAGCTACACTTTTAGTAAGACTGCAACACCCAACAGGGGCGTGCAAAGCTCGTCTGTCACCATGCACATTCCCCTCAATCGTTCATTTAACTTTCCCTTGCCTGGGAGATTGATAACTGGTATTTGTGCCGGTCCCAGGGACTGGAGTCGCACAGTGTTATGTCAGCCAGAGACAGGCAAGCTTGCTTGGCATCATTTGGTACTCAATGAAACTTTGTAAGTTGGAAAGTTTCATTTGAACTAGAGCATAACTGAGTTTGTCTTCCCTTAAATAGGGGCTGATAGAGAGAGTAAATGGAGGGAGAAGTGGGGAAAATAAAAGACAAGAAAAAACCCACCTAGTCTGCAGACCTGACAGTCCTGTTTGGGTTTTTTTTCAGGAGTCTCCTGTCAAGACTTGCTAAGATATGAGCTCTGCTGAGTCTTACAGCGGTGATTTAAGAAGTTACTGCATGCCTTGCTCTCCCCCCTGCTAAAGGTTGCAGCCTACAAACTAGGACTGGCAGAAAATAATATTTTTCTCCATCTTGGCCATTCCAGTCGAAATTCTGGAATATTAGTTAAAATATTTTGATGCAAGGCAAAGCAGGATGAGATTGGAAGGACTGTGGAGGTCACCCAGTTCACACTTCTGCCTGTAGGCTGGATCACCTGTTGTGTCCCACATGACACGTATTTGTCTGACATTGTCTTAAACACTCCCAGTGCTGGAGATACTGCAGCCTGCATGATCCATGCAGATAATGAAAATACTGAGAAGTACAGGGCCTGCAGCAGGTTTCCACAAACGTCCAGGTTTTTTTGATAGCAACTATAGCTTTTCAACCTTTTTCAACCAATCTAGATTTTAGATGCAAATAGCACATGGAGTGATGTTAAAAGCCTTCCTAACACACTTCATGCCTAGTCCTCTTGAGAAAGACACCATATTTGCTATGCCATAGCCTATGATCTTCATTCCCAGAAGCCCTGTGACTACTCTAGTTTCTTAAAGGAATTACAAGGAAATTTGTTAGGCTACTGAAGTCCCAGTTGCATCGCATTTTCTGCATGGGTCTATCTAACTCCATTGGATTCCACTTACAAATCATAAATCTTTGCTCTTAAGGCTATTTTCCCTCCTTCTCCCAGTGTTTGAAGTGAAACATTTCTGATTTAGCTAAATTGTACTTTTACTATCCTTCCTCTCTTTTGTTTGCACAGGAACTCTTTGCTCTTGTGCTCTTAATACTGTTCTTGAAGGATCTCCTAGATATATTTGACTTTTTCCTTGGACAAGATTTCATGACCATACTGATGTTTACTCTCCTAAAACTTAACTTTGAGGCTACATGAAGGAAAGACACTTCCCGTCCTTTGGCTACAACCCATGTTCTATTCCTTGTCCTACACACAGAAAAAGGTATAGCATCCTTCAATACCTTCCTAAACCACCTGCTTCCTTTATTTTTCAGTGATTGGCTAAGTGTCTTCTCTGTTTGTAACAGAGTCTGTGCTCTAGAGGTGTTAACTCTTTGTTCATGTAGAAGCTTATATCCTAGATCTTTGTGGTTGCCATTGCAAGCTCACCTGGCAACTGCATCCAGATTCTTTTCCCCCCTGGTAATTTTAACAGGTCTCTCACTCTTTCTAACCTGGCCCTGAGAGAAGCTGTGCACATCCTTGAGACCCAACACATCCCATCTCCCCGTGCTCCTGCTGACATGTGCTCCCCCTTGCCAGCTCCCTGAGCAACCTGGAGCAGCCACAAGCCCCTGGGAAACTCACAGGGGGGGGGAAAGGAGGCAGTGGACTTACATCCCTTGCTCTGTAAAAATTATGGGGCTCTTTGAAATGAAATCTTCCTTGACAAAGTTTGGGTTAAATGACAGGAATGAGATCTTGACAAGAACAGCAAACAGAGCCTGGTTCCCCTGCAGCACTTCATGCCTGTGCTTCAAAGGCACATGGAGAAAGCAGGGGGATGGGTGGGTGGGGACTGGCGGGGATGGGTGTGCCCCTTTTGCAGGGACACATCTCCTCAGTGAGACACCTGCCCAATCCTGTGCCCAACTCCCTCCCTTTTAGAGGTGTTTCTTTGGGGTCACACCGAGTACTTTCCATTGCTTCCGTAAGTAGACCTTTAACACTGCCACAGAAAGCATCCTCTCCCTGGGGTGACTTTCCACCTGATATTCAGATGAGGCAGTCCATGTTTATTTCCCAGGCTCTGAGAGCTGCTCAGGTGATTTCTGGGTACTTTGTGTGCTGCCACATTGCGGCTTTTTATTAAATGCCAAACAGAATCTGCCTTCCCTGGGAGGTGAACTAAAATGATCTCTAGAAGTATTGGTATGCACAACAAAATCATCATTAACAAAGCAGAATATTTCTGTTCCCATTATTTCAAGTTGAATAATTTAATGCTCACCCTTTTTAAATTTACCACTTTTAAATTAAAAACTCATTAAAATGTTTCAATAACAGTTAATATTAGCATAGCAATAAGACATACCAAGTGGGCATTACCAGGAGATAATTGACCTGATCTGTAAATTGGTGCCCTTGGCTTTACCTCTGGATGTCAATCAATTAAAGCAGTCAATCATCCTCGAGTAGTGCCTGCCTCAGCAGGTCTTATTGCTTAACCATATAACTTTTGAGCTAATACCATTCATATTTCTGGACAAAAAATTCCACTAGGAATTCCCATTCATTATCACATCAAAATTAACAAGATCTTGAAATGCATATTATATTATTCATAGCATAATACTCTGCCAAATGGAAAACATAAAAATATATCTCCCCTTCTTTTTTCCCATTTTTTTAAAGCATGCCGTTGTTAATTAGCCATTCTTTAGAATGATCAAGTAACTGAGATGCAGGTTTTAGATCAGGTTCACAGGGAGTATGTGGTCAAGTTAATGAGTCATGAAGAGACTAAAATGTCTCTGTATAGAAAACTGACTTGTGCTCAGCTGATATTAATTGCAGTGGCACCGGTGAAGTCAATAGCTCTATGCCAATTTACTGCAGGTGAAGATCAGGCCTTATGTTTACAAGAGTGTGGAATTCAATGAATGACTTTTAATTTTCTATATAATGAAATTTAGTACATGTAAGTTTTTTAACTCTTCGGATTCTGCCTAAAAGCCTTTGCTTGCATGAATGGTTATATTTAAGTTAATGACTTGGCAAAATATCCCATGAATAGAGAATTAAATGGATCTGCCTGTGCCAGTTAAAGCTAACAGATTCAGACCCTTTGTGAGTTGAAAGCTGAGTATATATATTAAAAAAATCCTTGCCTTCAGGACAACCGTGAAAATACATGGAGCATAGAACTTCAGTCCTGCACATATTTATTCATGTATATTATTTACTGGAAGGGGCTGGTGAGTGTTGAGCTAAGCACACACGCCTTACCAGGATGAGGGCCTAGCTTCCTTTCTAAATTCAGAGATGTAAATGTGTCTCATTTTGAACATTAAATAGTGTGTAAATCAAATAGGCTTGATCGTTATTGAAGTGCTGAAAAGCTATCATTTTGAAAGGAAGCATCTTGCTATTTTCTCCATAATGAAGCAGCAGACACATTATTAATGATCACTGTGTCTGGATTGTGCATTCAACCAAGATAAGAGTCAACATGTTTGGTAACATCAAAGAAAACCTGATACCTCAAGTATAAGAAGATTAGTATTTACAGTGATCTGTAGGGTTGGCAGTTCCAAGAAGTTGAACAGACAATGCCAGGAGGGACAATTAGTAAGAAATTGGCACTGGGATTCTCTCCTGTGCTTGAAATCTGGCACTGGGCACAAACACACATTTTAATGTTTTGTTTAGAAGTGTCTGCTGCAGCCAGAGTGGGGCTCAGCAGAGTGAGAGTTGTTACAACACGCTGGGGAAACAGAGACAGGTTCTCCCATTGGCACTGAAAGGTGTCAGGTGTTTTGTACAAAGGCTTCAAGGACAACATCTCCATCACGTTCTTGAGACTCACCCACTCCTTTTGGACATGCCACTGCAAAGCTATCATGTGAAAGTTCAGGGATCCAGAGATTATTCCATAGAATATACATTTGGACCATAAACCATCTCCGAATCACACTGTACATATTCCCAGAATAAAGGGCTCTTTATGTTAATCCACCGGTTTTTTTTTTTGGTTTTTTTTTTTTGAGACACAGTCAAATAAAAATATCCCTATTATTGCATTCACATTTACTTCTAATACTTTTGCACTGGCCTCAGCACGAAAAATAAGGAGAGATCCTAAGTTACCCTATTGTGTATCTGTAATTGCTGGGATTTACAGCCTTCTTGGGATGGGAAATAAGCTAAATACTGTACATTAGATATTTCTTCTTCATTTTGATTTAAGTCATACTAGCAATGCTGATCACATTAAAACAATTTTAAAAGTATCCAGGAAAACAGCAAACAGTGGAAAATTCCTATGTCTGACACTCACCTGACTTGTGTTTGTCATAGCTCATTGTGAATGAAGTCAAATCATCATTACATGTTGATAAAGGTGAAACTAACCCACTGGAGATGGAAGCCCAGGAATATTTCAGCTAAAATTGACATTTGCACCTCACATTATTATTGAATGCTTTTATTATTGGATTACTTTCAGTGCATACCTCACTGAAATCAATAGGAGGTATTGATGGTATCGAGCCCTGGAAATTACCTTTTGATGAAACATCTTTACAACATGAAATGGATCTTCATGATATCTCTCTACAATAGATAAGTGTCACTGGATCCAGTTACAGATGAGAAAAAAGTTTAAGTGACACAGACAAGGTACATGCTAGAGGTAACCAAATGCACATGCTAGAAAATTCCCTTTTCATTGAAGGCTGAAAGTCAATCAATTGGTAAATACATAGCACTGATTCTCCTTTTCATGTCGCCTCAAATATAAAAGTCAAACCATAATGACCAGATGTGTCATGGTAAAAGCTAAGAATCTCTAAAAACACTGCCAGCACTATTAGCAAGCCATATTTATTTCCTAACCCCCCTTTCATTTAGGTCAACATTGTCAAAGTTTTTCAGTACAAAACCCTTCATAATAAAGAAATTATAAAGAAGTAGCGATGGGTTAATGAGGTTAATGTAGTTTGGGCCCATAGAGGATCACAGGTCCGTACAACAATTCTGTATTAGAGGAGGAATGATGTATATAGTTGCTTTTAATGTAATTTGCAGACAGAAACAAGGACATTACTATTTTGCAAAAACATCGTAATTCAAAAATTTTCATGTTAGATAAATATTTTAGAAATACTTCATGAAGAGACTATTGATGTTTCCTTTTTCACCAGCAACTGAGCATGGAGAACAGGAACAAAGTTCATTTAAACTCTGGCATAGCACTAACTTCAGAATGTTTCAAAGGTTTATATCAGGTTTCCCAGATTATATAAACTACAAAGCCACAATTACACAACTCGTGGCTCTTTTCAAAATGATCCTAGTTACACAGTTACTAAACTTTGGGGTTTTTTTGTCTGAAACATATTAAATATTTGCCAGTGCAAAAGTGTGTTTATCTAGAAAAACAGCTACTCTCATTATTAAATTTTAAAAAAAGAAACTAACCACTTATAATGGTACAATTCTTTGCTTACAACAGAAATATAAAATTCTGAGTTTACATCATTAAAAAGCATTCTGAGGAATTTCTTTTGAAATACTGGTATAACATATAAATTTTTGGATTGGAAACTCATATATCATGATGTGTCTTCATCACACTGTAGCATTAAAAGCTCCTGGGAAATGCAATATTATCAGCATCACTGCACACCATAACATCTTGGTCTAGGTGCTGGGGGGGTGATGGGTCAAACCTTTGCCACAGTTGAGATGTTTGGGTGAACAGCCCACAAAATCAATATGAACATTTGGGCCATATCTGAACAAATCAGCATTAGTTCATTTGCAAAACTCAGCTGAAGGAAATGTTAAGAACAGCATTTCTCACATGAGGTTTCAGTAATTCTGCCTTTGTTATGGATACGTCTGTAACAGCCCTTTGGTATTTGGGTAGAAATCCAAGTAGAGTGTTCAGAAATGTGTAGCATTTAATATGAATCAAAGTACTCTGATAAAAAAGTAGTTTGGCCTTTTGCAGCTTCTTAGGTTTCCATCTATTAACTGACCAGGTTTCTCCAGCTGCCAGCACAAGTTACACTGTTTAAGTACAACAGAGCATTTCTGGGGAAATCTTGTGCTGCCCATCTCAGCAGGTGTTAAACCTCCTTGTTGGACAGTTTAGGAGCTCGTCACATTCAACCACTGGTTATAAAAGACAGACCAAATGACAAAATGCATGACTAAAACCTCCTTTAATTAATGAGATAATACAAACTCAGCTCTGAACTTTACTGCTTGAACATTTCCTCATGGCAGGGTTGAACCACAACTCAACCCAAACATCCTCAAATTTCAAGAATGCTTGGATTCAGCTCCAGTTTTGGATCTAAACTGGATAGCTTTGATCCACTTGTTATGAAGTCTGATCTCATGCTGGATGAGAAGTAGCATTACTCAATAAAGAGAGTTAATACTGGAACTGTGACATTGGGAAAACCTGCTTGACAGGCAAGCTTGTTTAACCAACAGAAATAGGTTGCCAAGATCATGAGCCAGGGAACAATTTAACAAAAATCAATGAAGAAATTACAAGTGACTAATAAATTCACACAATGAGTGTAAGCAGCTGAAACTAAAGAACCAAAGACTGTAAACATTTTGCGCAGAGGGTGGAATCTTGCCATTGCTGCACCCATAAAACCACAACCTCATGGGCTCTGTTAAAGTGATTGGGTTCCACCTGGTTAAAACGCAGGGGCTTTAATAAAATCTGCCATAGGTTATCTTTGATGGTTTAATTGCTAGTCTACTTTTCTTTACAGTTTTGAATTTAATCTGGTTATCATCACCTAAACAGTGTCTGACAAAAGGTCCCTCTTTTAAATGCCACAATCGCACCACACGAAACCAGAGCTTGAACGCAGTAAGTCACAGAAGCAGCAAGGAAGCAGAGATGCCCTGATCCTAAGCAGAGAGGTGATTTACTAGAAAGGTGTTGCACAGATGAAATAAGTAAAAAGTGAACTTTTCTTTTGGGGAGTTTGAGATTCTTTTCTTCCTGCAGCATTTATGGAAATGGAGGACCAACAACTATGGCATGAGCCAAGGCATTTTGTTCTTTTGTCCTGTTGGCAGGTCAAGGTGTGAGCAGTGGTTAAGAGTGAGCACTCTTCTGTCCTACAGGTGTTACAACACAGTAAGTTTGATTTAAATCTGTGTTCCTGAACCTCACGTCTCCATGACGTAATAGAGGCTTCGCGACATTTGCCTCAATTGAAAGGACAGAGAAGATGACCACAATGGACAGTTTGCTCAGTAAAAACACAGCATTCCATGCAGAACTCCATTAAATATTACATTACTTTTTAATACCGTTTTTGCATGCACTGCATCGTTTCACCCTGCACTGAGGTTGTGCTGTCGACAGTTACGTGACCCCTCCCTTCGCGTGACCGGTGGCGTGCAGGGACCTGTCCTGTGGAAACGCCGTTTTCTCACCCCACAAGGACGCAGCAGCTGAATGGTGATCCCTGCTAACCTGTTAGCTCAGCATTATCCTACAGCAGCAGGAGGGCTGGGACGGTCATGTACCTGTTACTCAGCAAACCACACCACTACAATTAATACAGAACAAATAGTGAATAAAATGACTGCAGGCACTACAAAACAAGGCAAGAAAAAAGAAAAAAAAAAAAAAAGAAGGCACTCTAGTTGCAGCACACTTGAGCAAAAGAAAAAACGTTTGCTCTGTTTAATACATTTAAATGCATTCTGTTTATATTTCCCAGCCTCTGGAAATTTGAATGAGCCATATATCAGCTGTCTCCCAAAACTCTTGGTAGCACTGGATATACCCATTGCATGCTCTCCCTATCTGGACACTTCAGTCTCACATACCCAATGCCAACTCTGGAAGCTTTTCCCAATTGATTTAGTAACAGTTGAAACTTGCTACCAGTCATCAGACAAGTTCATTTGGATCATGTGGCAGAGTATGGCTCAGAGCTGTCTGGAATGTGTTCAGGGACGCATTGAGCCTGCAGGGCCTTCCCCAGGTCCCACTGAACCCCATTGGGCAGCACTGCCCACCCCACAACAACACTGCCCACCCCTGGACAGCACCACATACATGCAAGATCACTTCAGATTCAGAGTGCTGGGATGAACATAGACAGGCCATAGTTGCTTCTTCCCTACCTTTCAAAAAAAAGTGTTATCAAAGGATTCCGACCATTGCAACAGCACTAACAAAAATGCCATTTCCTTGCATTTCTCATCAAAGGCTCGTTTTTCAATAAGGGGGGAAATACTCTCTGCTTGGGATGTTGGAATGACAACAGCAAGCATATATATAGCTATAAATTTGACTCTGAAACATGTTGAAAGGTTAGATTTGTAAAAATATAGGCAATTTGACACCTCTAGATCACAGCAAACACAAGGCCACAAAATTGAGCTTCCAGACTGTCAGTTAATTCCAGGCTCCTAAAAGTGTCTCTTGGAAACTATTTCCACAGGGAGCAAAATAACTAATGTAATTGGAAACACTGGAGAATCAATGGGGAATGAAAGAGGATAAAGAGAGGCGGAAAATACACACCAAGATTCACACATAGACATACAGTATAATTAGCTTCAGCCTATTGTATAACAGAGTCATAACAAATGAGTCAGCTCCTTAGGTGGTGTAATTAGACTTCAGTGGACCAATCCCAATTTATAGCAGCTGATAATTATGATATATAATTATATAGACTGATTCTGATCTGTATAAATTATTAGTAGATTTCAACGAGGGCAATAAGGTCAAGCCAGTGAAAAAATTGTGCAAGGGAGATACAAACCAGATGCCCAATAAAATAATGAAGCATCTTATGTTCACACAGCTATTCTTATCTCCAGCATTTTTTTTAATGAACTTTCGGTGGACAGGAATTGCTTGGGGGTCCTTTCTAATGTGGTCATTTCTGTGATGCTACTCAGCAGCTCTTGACTAGTTGCAGAAGCTGTATATGCTAGCTGGGAATGGCAGGGCAGGAAAAGGTTACATCCATTTGGAAGGGCAGGGGAAAGACTGGCTGGGAGGAAGAAATTGGCCATGCCTGACTTAGGACAGGGTATGGTATCTGATTGCTACGTGCTTTCAAAATGCTCAGTGACTTCTGCCAACTGAAACCATCATCCTCTTAAAACATTGACCGTGTGGGTAGAGTTGCCTGCAGTTCTCTTCAGATCTCCTGTATGAAATGAGTGCAGAGGCACACCTCAGACCCTGTCTCCAATATTTATGCCTGTCTGTGAATCTTGCCTATTAGTAAAAAAACAAAGAGAACTCCAGAATAAGCTGTTGGATTTGGTCTATTGCTGGCTGTGAAAGCAAGCCAGGGTTCCTCCAAGAGCAGATAACAAGCACATCAGGAATTGCTTCTGATGTCAAATCCATGTCCTTACAGCTGACCTCATTAAAGGCTCTACCGTGCTCCCACTGAAACTGATGGCAATGATTTCTACGGTTTGCTATGGGATGTCTATGTACTAGTCAGCCTTGAAAGCCAAAAAGTGGCTGTTTCTCCATTTGCCACTTTCACCAGAATTCTTGATGTATTTTGGGGAGGGTTGAGGTCTCTGCAAACACAGATGTAACTTCAGGGAGTGCCCCGAGGTGCTATCAGTAAATAGGAGAAGCCAAGAAGATGTGCATGCTCTCTCGCTCTCCTGGGGGAGGGATGAAAAGGGACCTGGTGCACCACGAGCCACCACAAACACAGACCCAGGGGCTGCACCAGAGCAGTGCTGTGGCTGCAGAGTGTTGCTGCTCTCCTGCTGAAACCCTGCATTGCAAGAGCACCAGTTGGGCTGCTGGGCCACTGCCTGACACTCTCACTGCTCTCAAAACATCATATTTTCTTTTTACACCCACTGTCTGATATCAACACTATTCCCCAACCAAATGTTTTGACCCCTAAACCTCACCCCACTATGGAGGTGCTGCACTGAGCTGGTTCTGCTTGGCACTCAGCACACAGCAGTTCTGCACTCCGTAAGGCACAGCTGCACCTCTTCTGCTGCAAGGGCTTTGTACTCGGAGTTACAACATGTGTGCCACACTCTCCTTCCACCTTCTTTCTCCTCCAAGAAAGGTGCCAAGACACGTGAGAAGAGACAGCAGAGCAAAGTTTCTCACGCTTAATGTGAAAGAGAGAGCTGGGAAGTCAGGGAACAGAAAAGAAAAAGCTGCAGCAAAGTAAAACTGCTGCATCTCCCCTTGCCTCTCCTGTCTCCACCCAAGTGTAAAGAAGCACTGTGCCGGGAAAAAAACTACAGCAAAAATCTCCTGATAAATCAGAGCTTCTCTGGAGGGAGAAGCAACTAAAAAGGAATGTAAATGATCTTTGACCAATGACTTTTGTCTAGTTGTGGTTTCTGGTACAGTATATGTGGTTTCTTGTTCAGAACGGTAATGAGTGTGTGTACAGCAATGTGTTCAATGTGCACAGTGCTGAGAGATTAGAGAGTGAAGGATGGCATGGGACATGTCAATATGGATCTGCAATGATCAAAGGAGGCTGTCTCTTCTGGGCACAAGTCTGGGTTGGGTTACAGCAAAGGAAAAATGTGAAGTGCTTCTTAATGCGTTTTCTCTGTATTCTCTGCTCTAGGATCACCGTAAATGGAAGAACATCTTCTCCCCTAATAATCTATTTCCTGCAGGTGGTTCCCCCAATAAATGTATTAAAGTTTTGTTTGAACTATACAGTTTGCTAGGAAAACAGACTTGCCATTGTTTAAAACAAAAATAATCACAAGTGCTTTTTAAAAGCTGAAGTAAGGTTATGCGCATATCTTTGCTCTGACTAGTTATCAGCCATGAATCTTGTACTTAGGTAATTATTAGAGCTTTCTTTTTTAAAGAGATGATTTACTTACCCTCTATCTCTGCCAGATTTTCTTTCTTTTTTTAATATTTGAATTTTACACATTAAGTAGGGCATGCTCATTTTTCTTCTGCTTCTGCCCTCTTTTGAGTTATGAATCCCTTCAGTGAGTAATGAGCAGTTGGCAACTTTTATGCATAAGAAAGAAGATTCAATGAATTCCAAATATGCTACACGGATGCTCCTCTCCTACATACAAGTATAACATTTTTATGAATTGGGCCCACGATTATCTGGCATTAAATCACTGCCCCCTTTCTTCTCTGTGCTCTATTTATGCTCAGAGGACGTGCAGTTGCAACGTGTTATAAATTCAGCAGAATTACTAATTAAAAAACCTACTGTACAAAAATAGAACAAAGGGTGGAATTAGAGCCAACAGGATCTGAGCCAGTGCAGTGGTCCTAGGGAAATGGTCTGGGCTGCAAGGCAGGTGATCTGAGCCTCATCTGGGATTAACTAACGTAGCTCTCTTGCTCCAGATGATTTACAATCCTACAAACCCAGCCCCTCTGCAGACTTTTGGCAGTGGGCGCCAGCAGGGCTCTTGGCCTCCTGTTTCCCATTCTTTCCCAAAGGGATGAGCAGCTCTCATTGGCGCCATGAGAATTAAAGCCTGTAGGAAAAGAGCAGCACTTCTGGTTTTGCTTGTTGGTTCATCAAAATTTGGAAAGACCATGGGAGATTTCCACTGCCAAAAAGGTTTTGCACCATACAATGGCCAGCAATCTGGTTTTCCAGGGAATTGTGCTGCTGGGACTGAGCCCTCTGCAGCACTGTGAGAGCATGGCCCAGCTAGAACAGACACGGGAAAAGAGTCCAAACAAGCTCTAAGGGCCTCAGCCACAAACAGCTGCTTTTCCCCTGCTAATTTTCCTAACCATCTGCTCTAAAATGGAAGCTTTCAATATTAGGGCAAAACACTAATTCTAGAAAAGCAAAATATGCAAGGTTGCACAGAGAGGTGTATTCTGCAGTGGATAAATTCACCCTTCTTTCCCCACTTCCAAGTGTAAAAAGGTGTCCAACAAACAGAAACAGCAGGCTGAAAGATGCATGGAAGTTGGTTGGTATGTCTATCAAAACAGCACCTGCTGGATACTGCCTGTGGGCAGACACCAAGCTGACCAGTGCATCCAAGGAAAGACTCTATCAAGAGTCTTCAAAAATAATTATATAGGAGTGATATTAACAAAGAAGTATCCCTTGGATGATCTAAGCTCCAACAGAATCAGGAAAAACATCTTGGAAATTCAAAGCGGAAAAAAAAAGAATTCGCCTTATAACTTTCTCTGCATGGCCAAATCTCTCACTTTCAGTTTCTCTGCTGACTTTAACAGGTCCTGTGCATGCACAGAAACTCTCCTAGTACTGGGGAAAAGCAGCAGATCAAATGGCTTCCTCTCTCAGCAAAGGGAGAGAACATGGGTTTTGTAGAGATAAATACAAATTATAACAAGAGCCTTAATCAGTCTCAGACTGCATAAATTAAAAGACTCTTAGCACCAGCTCTGCTTGATAGGTAAGGAAGCTTTACTGTCCCATACTGTCTGTCCCACTCTTCATATAGCAGCATTCAAACCATTTCTGCATTGTGGTTCAGCTTCTGAACTAATGTGCAGGTTAACCATAAACAATTTCAGCCCACTCTAAACCTCTGTGCTGTAGGAATCAGTGGCTCAGCAGCTAATTCACAAATGGCTCAGTTGACCATGCAGTGGGGACACAGCAGATAGCTGAGGGCAGTGACCTCGTCACTCAACCTCAGCTAATCTGTCCCCATTTGCCAGACACAAGAAAGAAAGAACACAAAAAAGAAAGGGCTACTCTCTGATGTCCTATTACAATTCAGCATCACACATAGTAGTAGTAGTTCTCCAGAATCAGTAAATAAGTAGTTTTCCAGAATCAGAAAATGAGTTAAAAGTCACAAAACTTAAAAGCACTTCTGGATTCTTAGCTAAGCCTCATAAGCCCATAAAATTCCTTTACTGAAGCATTTTGCTATCACTGAACTGAAAGCCTGCACTCTTCCTGAATTGCCTGACTTGTCACACAGCTCAGCCTTTGACAGAGGAGAGGCTACTGAAGCCAAACAGCACGGATCATACCTGAGTGTTTGTTATGAGGTACACGCACAACCCCTTTCTCTCATTGCAAAGGCGTTTTACTTACACTCTGAATTCATATTTCCCCATGTTTTCTCTTTTTTCCATCTAAGCTCAGTCCAGAAATCTAATATATTGTAATAGAAGTGATTGGGTAAAACCCTGCCAGAACTACAATGAGAGGCACACAGACGCAGGGCTTCTGCACGCAGTAACAAGCAGATCATCTGGAAGTGATGCTGCTAATCAGCACAGGGCATAGGGCAGTGAGTCCTTCCCAAATTAATAAACTAAGTACTTAATGGAGCTCTGCTAATGGGCAGAAGCTTCAGAAGGAAGGCAGCAGAGGTGGTCCTGCCACCCAAGTCTGCCTCTCTGATGCCTTATGACACTGGACAAGTCTCTCCTGTACTCCTTCTGGCTATCAGCCCTCCCACATTTATTCTCTTGGCTCAGGAACAGGTTTTCCTAGGGAAGGGACTCCTGTTTTATTCAGGCAGGTGGGCCCTCTGAGCTGGCTGAAAGGGGATGTGCTGCATAATATTCTTGGTCACACCACTGTGAACCTGGAATAGCCAAGACCAGTGGAGTTTCTCTAGGTCTCCATGAATTAGGCTGAGATCTCCATAACCTCCATGTCTAGACATCCATGATACAGATCTCCATCCCTAGATTTCCATGATCGGGATTCAACATCCAGTAATCCAAACTCCTCTGCTCAACCATCCCAAAACCTTCAGCTGTCTCAGAAAAAGGTTTAACCCATGCAAGGGAATCAACCTTTTATGAAACTATTTCTTATTCCATTCATAATACAATCTCTTTACCTCTTATATGACCAATCTGTCATCTACCTCTGTATTTCCCTATGACAAAAAAAGTCATTTACTGTAGCCCAGATGAGCTGCACACCTCTTTGCACAAGCTTCTGTTATTTTGGTCTCTCCTTGCTGCATGACAACTGGCTCTTATCTCCCCAGTTTGCAAGCAAAAGCCTGGACATGAAGTAGTCACTCAAATGCCCCTGAGTACTCTGCATTTTGGAGAATGACGCCTTTTTGAAAACCCGCTCTCCCATCAGTGTGGCTTGGAAAAGCCAGACAGCTGGACCTACTTTAGTGTAATTTAGCTGAGATGTCAGCCCTCTTAAGGAGGAAAACACTACTCAGTGTGAATAAAAGTGGCACCATCTGTTCCAAAGCGAAGAGACCTTTGCAGTATGGCCTGAAGGTCAAACCCTGCTGGACTCCGAATCAGAAAGTGCTTTAGCACATGTAGTTGTAAATGGAGAGTGCTCTAGTAAATCCCTCCGTTGAGCACCGCTCCAGGATCTGCAGCCAACAGCCCTAATTGAGGATTTACTAAGGCAGCAACTGGTCTTCTGGAGTGATGAGAGGTGTCAGGTTTTTGAAGGAATAAGCTCTCTTTTCTCTTCTCTCTTCTCCCCATCGTGACCAGTAGTTTCTCAAATCTCAAGCGTTTATTCAAGCGACCAACCTTCACTAGCAAATGGCTCAAGTTTTGATGTTTAATGTTGCAGGGATAGCAGTAGGCAGCTTTTCTTGTTTTCAGCTCTTTTAGCACACTGTTTTGCCTAAAGCAAAATATGGTTTCAAGCAGTCTCACTCCACTGGTACTTTCTCCTTGCCTCAGCTAACTGTAGTTGTGTATGTATTAAAGATGCTGCAGCAGAAGCTGATGCTACAGGGCTCACTCACTTATTTCAGATAGTCAGCAATCCCACTTTTTAAAAATGCACTTTTTATACAAAGGAATTATTTTTTCCTTTTTTTAGTTTACAACCCAATTTCAAAGCTTGTGAAAACTTGGATAGTGGGAGGGAGAGTCATGCACTTGATTGGGACATCAACATAACATGACATTTTACAAAGACTGTCAATATGCCTCCTTAAAGAGACACTGACATATTAGTTTAAGTGACTGGGTTTGCCGAGATTTCTTTAAGGTTGACTTAAATGTCAGATGCCATTAGCTCTGGAAGTTCAAACAGTCTACTACTGTGAGCATCTTGTGCAGTGGAGGTTGAAAGGGTCACAGGTAAGCAAAGCCATGCTGAAACACTGCCTGCCATGGCTGTGAGGCATGTACCTCCACAGTGAAATGCAGAAACCAAAGCCCTGCAGATAGCAGATTTATATTAATATCTTCTCAAATAGACCACCAGGTCTACATTTGTACCTCTGCAGATCCTCACTTACTAGCTGAAGTCTCGCTAGTCTCCTCATCTACATGTGAGGGGGGAAGTCTGCTTGTGTTAAAACTTCAGAACATGTGTGTGTCTTTGAGGATAAGAAAAGTGAACTATTGATTAGCAATTGACAAATGCAATAGAAATTTTATATAGGCCGAGAAAGACCCATACATAATTTATGGCTGTGCCAAATATGAGTGACAGCGAACAGCAGGAGGCTTGAGCACAATATTGATTACTTTAAAAAACTGAGAAAGGCACCGTGCTGAGGACTGGGAGGATAAAGAGGAGAGGCAACAAGCAGAGAAAACAGGAGCAAAGCCATTAAGGATGTTGTGCTACCAGACACTGCCAGACTAGGAAACTGAGGAGACAGTCAGGTGGAGAGCACTGCTCTCTCCTTTCCAATCAATAATACCATGTCAAAACATAAAATGCATGCTTTTGCTCTTAAGTAAAATGTGTCTAAGATTTTTAAAAGCATTGATTCAAGGTGGATCAATGCGAATCTAGGCGTATTTTCCTGTGCAAAAAGGGGGTAATAACACTTTGTAGATAATCACACAACAGAAGAGATTTCCAATGCTAGTTATAAATGTCCTATTTATATTACAATCTTTTTGTCAGTTAAGGTTAAGAATAGTAGGTCAAGGAGTCATGCATTGTTGAAAGGGGGAAGGCAGACATGTAAATGTGGGAGCATGGGATCTCTTTAACAGACAAATGCAAGGACAGGACTGAGCTTGGGCAGGGGGCAGGAGGGGCTGTAAAACACATCCTCTTCAACTCCACTTGCAAAGAGCTTCCTGGGGCTTTTTCACTAAACTTAGCAGGTTCAAAGCCCCGGACTCAAGTGCAACACTCAGCTGAGAGGCAATGAATGAATGTGCTCTTCAAGGCCTTTTCCTAGGGGTACTGGATCTCTTCAGCAGCTGCTCAGCTGCAAGGTCCTGGCAAGGCTGGGGCTGGTGTTGAAAAGGTTCTGTTACTGTAACTATTCCAGCAAAATTTGTTCTAGCAATTTTCATCTCCCAAAAAATGTGTTTGGTGGTAGAGTATACAATGGTCCTCTAATTAAGCAAGCTATGTGAGGATAATTGCAGCTTCAATTAGACTTTTGCCTAACAAGGTTTTGGCCAGCATTGAGATGGCATTAAAACCAAAACAGAAAACATACTTTTAACTGGCATCATCCTACCAGTATGGAGAAAGTAGGCATTAAGAAAGAGGGAAAAGAGGAACTAAACTTCTAACTGTGCAATTCTCCCCCAGAGAGAACCCAGCTTGCATTTGCAGAGATGAGCAGCAAATTTAAATGAACAAGAGGTGCATTTCAAATGCACAGAGAGTGTCTTGGTTTGGAAGAC
>VZRN01004657.1:1502104-1545482 GCA_013397935.1 Dasyornis broadbenti | reverse complement strand
CCTGGCATTTGGCCATGCTCAAAGCACAACACCCCCTCACCTTGGTCTCTTCTTAAATATGTTTTCACAGAGGCATAACCAACATCTCCAATTGGCTCAGCCTTGGCCAGCAGCATGTCCATCACTTTCACAGCCATCAGGGATTGGCTCTGCTGGACATAGTAAAGGCCTCGAGAAGCTGCACACAGGAGCCATTTAGTGGGCCCCCCCACCACTAGTAAAAACTGGGCCAAGCAAAACCAGCACACCCACCAGCACCCTCAAGTTCTTCTCCCCAGGGCTGCTCTCCATCTCTTCATCCCCAGCCTGTGTTGGTACCGGGGGTTGCTCCAACCCAGTTTCAGCACCTTGCACTTGGCCTTGTTAAAGCTCAGGGATTTCCATGGGCCCAAGTTCTGAGTCCTGTTCTTCAGCTGTGTCAAGTGCACCACTCAGCTTGGTGTCATCTGCAGACTTGCTAAGGCTTCACTTGATCCTGATGTCTGTGCCATTGATGAAGATATTAAACAACACTGGTCCCAATATGAACACCTGAGGGACACCACTTGTCACGATCTCCCTCCATCAGGACACTGAGCTGTTGACCACCACTCTTTGGATGTCACCATCCAATCAATTCCTCACCCCCTGATCACCCATCAAATCCATCTCTCTCCAGTTTGGAGATGGCACCTGACTGCCATGACTTTTCAAAAATAATGAAGAATAGTTTGGTAACTACATCAGCCCATTTGCTCTGTGTTGAGCTCTTTGCTCACTAATACAGTGGTGAGGCTTTTTATTCCCTCCACGAACAGGTCTTGCCTACCTGAGTGGAGGGTCTATCCGTCCCAACCAGAAGCAGATGACTGAGTTGGGTACTGGGAGCAAAGCCTCTAAAATAACTGGAACTAAGAATTGCCTACAGCAAGATTTTTCTAGTGCTAGAAATATTAACTTTACAGAGGCAGCATACAGTCATGCAGTAACAATAAAACATGGATAATTTATAAATAATAATTAACGTAAATCACACAAATATTTTTACTGGAACAACGAAATAGAAAGTCAGCAGATGCAAACCAGAGAAACAGAAAATGTGTGTGATGAAGTACTTAAGGGGGACTAGGCTTTTAAAATTATTGAAGCTCAGAATATAGCATGAAGCTAAAAGGACTAAACATACAGATTTTACGAGTATCCAAGATGATCTTATAAGGGACAAGAGCAATGAGAATCTTATTGATCCACGGTAAAAGCAACTTGGTAGCTCATAATGGCCCATTGGAAGGTGTCAGCATAAGCTCACCACACAGATCAAGCCTACAGAATGTAGTGCTAATAACTTCTCCCAGAGAAATATATATTTAGTAAAAAAATGTATCACATCATATATCACATCACATTATCATACTTAAAAAAGGATTTTCAACATCTTTGGACAACAAAACAATAAATATAGACTGGTGAAAAATGAATTATTCTCCTTTTTGGTAAGCATATCTTGGGAACACTTAAATACATTGCCAAGTCACATTTTAAACTCACATATTAAGTAAGAAAGCCGAAGTGCCAGCAGATCTACCAAATAGGGACCAAGGCTCTCTATTCTAACTCCACTAATTAAATACTCCATTCTTATAGTAAGGTTAACCGTAACATTTGCAACAACTTCTACAAAATTTGGGAATTACTGCAACCTTGTTTTAGTGGTTGGTAGACCCAAAAGTAGTTTCCTAGAAGTTACCACTGTGGAACTAACGACTGAACTAGAGCATCCAAGAAATCCAAGTTCTTCTAAAGACAAAACAGGCAAAATCAGTACAGTAAGACTTCCGGTTATACTTTTTCATCCCCTTGACAAAAGCTTTTCATCAGTCTGTATACTGGCCAGATTTCTGCATGATAGGCCAAATTTAATCTCGTTTTTTACTTGATTTTCTTATACTTGTACTACATCGAGCCATTACCCAGCTGAGAAACTGAACAGCATGATCTCCTTGTCAACCAAGTCTTCCCTTCTTGCCATGTCAGTGAAAGAATATTAAAATGAGGATGTTCAAATTAGGATTTCATTTCGTATGGTGCAATCAAGGAGATAAGTATGGCTTCCTTCCAGCTGATTTTATTACCATTAAAGTTTATGATAAATTATGAACGCCCTTGAGCTAAACATCCAATTAAAATAACATAAGCATGGCAGGATGTCTGTTACAATGTTTTCCTTAGAGGAAATCCTAATTATATTGCCATTATACTTTTCCACAGGCATAGCTGTGCTTTCTGACTGCATGGAATGAAAATATAACATTAATTAACATGACTGTATTCTTACAGCATCACTGAGAATCACTCTTACATTAAAAATAAAAAAAAAATTCCAAGACTACCTCGTTATATGCTTCACGTGGAAAGGAGATCTAAGACTGAACAGTGTTTCTTCATCCTCCCAGAATTATAAAATATCCTTAACAAGACACTTCATTGTTGGGCTTCTGAATTGGGATGTGTGATTGATTAGTAAAAGAAAAAGTCTTTCAGTTAGAGAGTGATAATTTGAAACTCATTTTATACTGCTTCATGTGTTTTTACAGTTGAAAATATTAGTGGTTTTAACAGAGATTTAAATATTTATGATATTAAAAAAGTGGTATTACCCTCCTATTCAAGTCATAGATCTGAAACAATTTTTTTCCCCCAGGTAGTAAAAGACCTGTACATTCATTGATTGGTTCTTCAGTAATGACTTTCTTACAAATCATCAAAGTGAGTCTAGCTTGGTGATTTAAGTCATTAAGGAATTCATAATTTATATGCACTATGTCTTCTTTTACATTATATCACATCATTCTGTTTTACATAATATTCTGTCACAGAATAATCAAATATATAGAATGTAGTTCTATATTTACTATAGATTTTCAAACCAAACAAAGCAAAAAGAAAGACCCCAAAATATAACAAATAGGGAAGTGCAATGGGGTACAGAAAATAGATGGGATTTATATATTTGGAGAATTCTGGGTAAAACAATTCAGAAAAAATATTAAGGACCTCAGATTTTTAGCAATCAAGTTGACCTAAATAATTCAGAAATTAGTTGCCCTAGTTTTTATTAACTTCTAGTTGGCTTGAGCTGTGCTTTGAATGGAGTACGTAGGACAGAAGAGAACAGGGGAAGAAGAGTAAAAATTGAAACAAAGGGCAATAGTCCATTATACTGTTCTCTTGTCTCTCACTGTAAAAGGTTATAATACCCTGAAGGAATGAAAACAGAACTATACATAGCTGAGGCTATTTCTGTAGAATAACATAGCATGAATATTAAGACAATGACTACTCTGTTAAGGTGGCCAATAGTTCTATTTCATAACAACGATGACACCATATATGAAGACAAACTCTTGCACAACTTTCTTTTATGGTCAGATTGAAATAACATTTGAGAGCTGCTTGAAACCCACCTAATGGGTTTACTACATTTTTCTGCTTGGATGTGTGCCTACAGAGAGCTGTTAGTGCTGTTACAACTACGCATACCAAATCCTACAGAAAGTAAAATGAGACAGTCATAGAATCATACAACGGTTTGGGTTGGAAGTGACCTTAAAGGCCTTCTAGTTCTAACCCTCTGCCATGAGCAGGGACATCTTTCACTAAGCTGAGTTGCTCAGTCTCAATCAATCTGGCCCTCAACACTTCAGGGATGGTGCATGCAAAGCTTTTCTGGAGAACCTGTTCTAGTGCCTCACCAACCTCTGAGTAAAGAACTTCTGTCCAACATTTTATCTGAATCTCTCCTTTTAGTTTAAAACCCTTCCCCTTTATTGTATCATTATCTGCCCATGTAAAATTTCACCCTCCTTTTGTAAGTCCCCTTCAAGTACTGGAAGGTGCAACAAGGTCTCCCCGGAGCCTTCTCTTCTCCAAACTGAGCAGCCCCAGCTCTCTAAGCCTGTCATCATAAAATAGGAGCTCCAGTAACCAGATCACTTTTGTGGCCCTTCTCTGGACTCCCTCTATCAGGTTGATGTCTTTCTTAATGAAAGACAGAAGATTGCTGAAGACTCCAGAGTTGGATGCCATACATCAGGTGGGACCCACAATGGCAGAGCAGAGGGCAAGAATCACCTCCCTCAAACTGCTGTTGAGGTTGGCAACGTTTGTTTAGAATACTGAACAAAATGGATGGAATGCAACAAGGAACTTTTTAGAGAGATGATAATAGAAATAAGTTCATTCAAATATGTGGTGACAAAATTATTTTTCCTGTATTGTGACTGAAGACAGATATGGAATGAGGAAATGTAAGCAGCAGTTAAACCACAAAAGATTTTGACACTCAAGTTGCACTGACATAAGTTTTAGGAAGATGGGTTGAAACAGCAGGTGTATCTGCCTCAAAACTAAGTAGCCTTTGCCTTCTGAAAACTATATAATATAAGGTGCAAATGACCTCACTCATATATGAGGTTCACAAATCTTATCAAAAAGGAAGAAAGAAATAATGTATTGGAACTACCTCCTAGTAAGACAAAATGCACTAAAACTAGAAATTAGAGCTATAATCATTAGTGTTCCTACCACTATTGCGAATATGCTGATTTGATCAATTGTTTGCTGAGTTTCAACAAGCAAGAAGAAGAAGAATCAGCCATCTTTTATTTGGAAATTAGATTTGATCTTTTTCTCTTTAGTGTCAGCTGGATTCTTTAACATTTAAAGCATCTATCAATGGTGACATCCAGAGGGTGATGGTCAATGGCTCTGTATCATGACAGAGATGGGTGACAAGTGGCATCCCTCAGGTGTCTGTACTGGGACCTGTGTTGTTCAATGTCTTCATCAATGACACAGACATCAGGATCAAGTGAACCCTTAGCAAGTCTGAAAATGACACCAAGCTAAGTGGTGTAGTTGAGTTGACACACCTGAAGGACAGCATGTCATCCAGATGGGCCAGGACAAGCTCAAGACTTGGGCCCATGGGAATCTCACAAGGTTTAACAAGGCCAAGTGCAAGGGGCAATGCAATGGTAAAGGCTTCGAGAAGCTGCACACAGGAGCCATTTTGTGGGGCCCCCCCACTAGCAAAAATTTATTACAGCGCTCCTGTAATAAACTTTCGATGGAAGTAATCCAAGTTAGACTTGTGGGCTCAGCAGTGTTTGTATTGTATTTATAGCCTTCTACTCCTGTAAATGAAATCTTTGCTGATAAAAGGAAATCCATCATTACTTACACTATGAAAGTGCATTGCACAGATGTTCAAGAGCTATGAAAAAAATTACGAGTCAAGCTGATTTTATACTTGGTTGTATTTTCTTTTAAAACAGATGGGTTTCTTTTTATGGCTTGTAAAGCCAATTTTTATATATATTTTAATTATCTCTATCCCATCTGTGCAGTTTAATTACTGATTTATTTCCCTTTTTAGTAAGATATCCATCCAAATATATTTAATTCCTGTCTATATTGAGGAATGCAAATAACTTCATTTTCCTTATGAAAGCGATGATGCATCTTTAAAAGACAGCACAGCTAGGACGTCACAAATAACTAAACAAACTGCAGAGAGTAAGAACTGTAACTGCAGTTCCCTTTACTAGCCTCTATATTTTATCAGCTAATTGTAAAAGTCAGTTTTCTTAATGAGACAAAATAGTATATATGCACATTAATATTTATACATTAAGTCAATATCTGATTCCACTTCATTTTGCATAAGGCTTGCCAAGAAATCCATTACAATTCTCTTTGCATATTTACAAACTTTGTCTCAGGGTCTTTGAAAAAGTATGTCCTCTTAATGTAAACACTAAGATATTAGTAAAATTCCCAGTTCCAACCTGAACAGACTAATTCTGATTTTGATGTATTTCTGCACATACAGAGAAACTGGAAGCACTTCCCCTTGAGAATGTGTCTTTTTTTAATAATGCCATAAATCCTAAAGTTGGTCCTGCCATGAACATTCCAAGATTTTAAAACAAGCCTGTCTAAATGACACAGGTGCTTTAACAATCATAAATAAACACGGAAACAGTAAAGAAATAGTACAATGCATTCAGTTCACAATTCACAGTTGGAAAGTTACCTATGTGAATATACATAAAATTTAGGAAAATGGTGTAGTTAACTCCTTAGAACTGCTCACCAGGATTAATAAAAGTAGTATCGTGGCTTTATTAGATGTAATGTTTTCTGGTTCTGGGTTTTTTTTTTTTTTTTTTTTTTTAATCCTGTTTTTTCTTCACAACTGGCTATCTCCAAAANTTTTTTTTTTTTTTAATCCTGTCTTTTCTTCACAAGTGAGCTGCTTCCAAACAAATGGAGTGTAAAACACCCTAAGCATTTATTACTACAGCTCACAAATCGTATCATTCTCCAAAGCAATTGCCAAGAAATAACTACATTTAAATACTGACATTCCTAGTACAAGCAAAATTATGTACAAAGCTGCAGAAAAGCAGTAATATTGCCACAAGTTAATATGTGTATCAATCCAAATTCTGAAAAGCTTTCAAGAATGTATGTATCTTTACAACAGGCTGATACAAAAGGAACCAAATTGTGCTTTAAAAAGGGTAGTTTTTACATTTGGCCAAGCAAAAGCCAAAAGAAAGCAAAAACTATATGTTACCATGCATCATAAACAGCAGCTGCATTTAATTCATATCAGAGCTGCTGTTAAAGATAAGAACTTAAAAGCCACCCTATGACAGCTGAAGTGTTTCATTAAAAAGAGAAACTTGAGAAGATCCTTCCCAAGGCGCGGACAGATTCACATGCTAAAGTGCATCAGTGACCAAGAACACAGGGTTTATTGTAATTAAACTACTATTCTTTTCACTGCAATTATCACCAAAGGAAAACTGAAAGCCTGTAGTCTGTTGTGCTGCATTGGGTTTATATGGCACAATTTTGGTAGTAGGGGAGCTACCTGGGTGGCTTTGGTGAGAGGATGCCAGAAGCTTCCTGCCACATCAGACAGAGCCAGTGTCCCCGGGCTGCAAGACAAGGCTGAGCCCATCAGCAGTGGTCACAGTGCCTCTGGGATAATATCTAAGAAGGGAAGAAAAAACCTGCACAGCTGCAGCCAGAGGGGAGGAGTGAGAACATGTGAGAGAAACAGCTCTGCAGACACCAAGATAAGTGAAGAAGGAGGGGAGGAAGCGGATACAAGTTCTGGAGAAGAGATTCCCCTGCAGGCTATGGGGAACCCAGACTGTGCTCCTGCAGCCCATGAAGGACCCCATGTCAGAACAGATGGATAAGCCCAACGGAGGCTGTGACCCAATGGGAAGCTCATACTGGAGTAGGCTCCTGGCAGGGCATGTGGACCCATGGAGAGAGAAACCCATGCTGGAGTAGGCTTGTTGGCAGGACTTGTGACCCTGTGGGAGACCCACACTGGAGCAGTCTGTGTCTGAAGGACTGCACCCCCTGGGAGGGGCCCGCTCTAGAGAGTTAGTGGAGAACTGCAGCCTGTGGGAAGGACTCATGGTGGAGAACTTCGTGGAGAACTGTCTCCTGTGTGAGGAAACCCACACTGGAGCAGGGTAAGAGAGTGAGGAGTACTCTCCATGACGAGTAAGGAGAGGCAGACAATGTGTGATGAATTGACCATAATCCCCATTGGCTGTCTCCCTGCAACACCGCATGGCAAAAGGAAGGTTGTTTAAAAATTTGGGTTTTATTTCTCATTAGTCTGCCCAGATTTGATTGCTAAGAAACTAAATTAATGTCCCTGAACTGACACTTTTGTCCATGACAGTAACACGTCAGCGATCCCTTCCTCCCTGCACCTCTCCTGATCCAGGAACCTTTAGTCATATTTTCTCTGCTGTGTCTAGGTGAAGCGAAGGATAGAGAAGCTTTGGTGGGCACCTGGCATCCAGCCAGGGTCAACCCACCACTTGATCTTTCTTTGTTTTAGATTAAGAACATACTTTCATGCAGTTATCATATAGCATTAGGAAGTCTTCCAAACCTAGAAAGATTTACCAAGCCAATTTACCTAATTTGGCCTTGTTATGTCAGGGTAGACTTTACTGGAGCAGTTAGCTCAGGTTATACCTCAATTACTCTCCTCACTTTAGCCCAAGTGAAAGCAGTTATCCTATGAATCAACAGTGAAGCAAGCATGATTGATTGAGACCTCAAGCACTTCTGTAGCTCCAGCTCCCAAAGCTCTCTTAAGTTACTGTTCAGTCATCAGCATCCTATGGTTTTTAGGGCCCCCTCTCAGGCTTTGACCTGAGCTTCCTGACATTAGCTTAACTGATCATTTAAACCAAGAATTTTCATACAGGAAATCTGTAAAAGGCAAGACCAGTGAGATTCCTCTTTCATTATCTTGAGTAATGGCTAGAAAGTGGATTTGTGCAACAAAGGGATAAAACAGGTGACGCAGGATTAGACAGCAATGGGAATGGGTGGGTGTGTACATGCAGAGGTGCTGTGTGGGTGTGCTTTTGCATGGGCCTGTGTGCTGATAGCTGCAGGTTTATCAACGCAAGCACTTCATTGCCCTGGAGCAGCTGTTCCACTTCACCTGAAGCCACAGGGATGTATCTGTGAAGGCGCTGGAGCAAGCACACCCTGCCTGCCCTGAGCCAGCTTGGCAGAGGATCAGCTCTGTGCCCCACTCAGTTTGCAGCTCGAATAATTCAGTCATGATCACCTGAAGTGAGAACCCTGGCCAAGGGTTGGAGCACAGAGAAGGCTCTGAAGCGGCTCTAAACCAGCAGCACTGCCTATCATCATGGTGTCTCTGTTGCTTGCAAAATAACCATTTATTGTATTGACCATTTCAAATCTGATTTCCAAAGGACTTCTTTTTCCCAAGAAGTTGTCATTCTTATTCCACTTATTTGAGTTGCTAAAGCCATATATTTTGCTCTTTTTCAAGATATTTTACCTATTTAAAGCAATATGGTAGGGTTTCCTGTGTTACCTACTGTAAAAGGATAGTACAATTCTTCTTTCCCTAGACAAGAATATCATAGTTCTCCTTACTTTGATAGCAGTAAAACAGATTCCTCTTCTGTGAGATTCTTTAGAAGCCTCAATATTAAAGAAAAAAAAAAAAAGGCAAGATAACAACTAGACAAATGCATAACAGGTAAAGTATAGTGCTTTGCAGAAAACAAACACTTACAAAGATGCTCAACAAGATAGGACTCACTAAAAACAGAAAAATAGAAATATAGGAAATTCCAGCATAAAAAACCCAAAGGACACTATTTATAAATCCAGTATTTGTAACTTAAGATTTTCTCAAGAAACTGAATTAGTTTAGGTGACCACCCTGGTCTCAGATGGAAAGATTTAAGAAACATCCAGATGCAAACATTGCCTATGACTACTGCTGCAGAGTTGCCATAGCTCACTGCAGAGACAGGGCATACTACAGTGTACAGTGGTGAGCTGCATGAGACCAAGTTCTGAAACAACAGGAGTTCCAGAAGGTGATTGAATAAAATTATTCCAGATCTGAGACTGTTTCAGTAACTAGTCACAAAGAAACACTTTATATAATGCTATCGTAGTAAACCAAATATGCAAAACCTTTTTCAACCGCTAAACCAGAAAATCAACTATGCCTTATAAGGCCCACATAGAGTAACCTGGACTTATTTTCAGCTAAAAGTGGGACCAGATTTTCAGATAATGCAGATGAGGCTAAAATACATTACAAAGACATGCATTATGTTTATACCAGGAGCTAATTTTCTAAGATAATGTCCAGCAGCCTGTAGCTAATCTGACGCCTTCACGAACTATTACATGGAACCATGGACTTCTCTCATTCCTTTCCCTACATACCTCAAAGTCAGAACTTTAGATAATTTCTTGAATATTCTGCAATTACTGAAACTATATCAAAAGTAAAACTTTCAAGAGAAAATTAGAAACCAGGAGGAGTATTCAAGTATGCATAAAATGATGAAATGAGAGCCTAAACAAGGAAAGAGGAAATAAATTGTAAACAGGCTTTGACTGTGGGAATTTTTTTCTTTTGTGCCAGGAAATAAAATGCTTCAAAGAATTTATAAGTGTCCCAGTCAAATTAGAAGATAAATATGATAAAAACTTACTAAGATAAAACCTTAACATCACATCTGGAAACACTAGCTAGCTATGAATCTCATCACAGCTCATCACTTCCCTTGACCACTACTTCCCCCCCCTGCATTGCCTTGGGGTGGCTACTGTAGGTGAGGTGCCTTTTAGACACCCATTCCTTCTTTCATCTGTCAAAAACATTTAAAAAGAAAATTGTGATTTAAGACATCATTAAATTGAGGAGGGATCATTCTTGTGTGCAAGACCAGAATTATTTAGGTTTGTTTTACAGACTCTGATAACCTTAAGGAGTGACACCAGAGCTGGCTATCTGCTGATATTGTTGTTCAACATACAATATAAACAACTGGCATGCTGTAACAGATTGTTATGCCCAGGCTCACATACACACAGACGAATCTGTGTATAAATCTCTCCTTAACCTACTGAATCCTTTAAGGAGTATCTCAAATAAATATAGGGACCGTAAGTTACTGATTACTTTTATTATTAAGTTAGATGGATAAACTTAGAAAACTAAGCATTCCTGCACTTTAAAGGAAATAAGCTTAATATGAGCATAGATCATGGTAATTTGAACAAAACCACACATACACAAAAGCTCAAGAAGACTGGACGATAAAAACAGCTAAATTTTAAGCAAAACAAAGCCAGCTCTTTTAGTCAGACATCTTCAGATATTATTAGATGTTATGGTTAAAACATAATGTTGTCTTTCACTTAGTTTCCTTGTTATAAATACAACCAACAATGTTACTGATAAACAAGGTTAATTATGAAACTATTTTGCAATAACTTTGTGGAAGCTGTTATCCCTAATCTGATATTAGGGATATTTTAGTAAAGCATGATTGTATCAACATATTTTTTCACCTCCATATGCCTTTTCCCAGCTTGTGCTTCTCACATGAAAAAAAAAATGGTAAGAAAAAAAATAAGCCCCCAGACTGTTTTCTGCAACTGAATTTTCTTTTCAGCTAAAAGATGGCTGAGAACAACTAATAGTCCTCTAACAATATAGCAATCATTATTATTGTATTGCAAATGTAAATTGAAATACAGCAATCTTGTAGATTGTATTTACACTTATTCTTTAATACCATTATCTACAAGCAAAGTAATGCAATGTATTTTGTAAAACTTTCTTCCTTGTGTTCTGTAGTCTTTTGCCCCACAAATATGTCTTCTTTTTATGCTGAAGTAAAAAATGAAATGCATTGCAATTACATTTCTAACTATTTGCAATCTTAATAAAGAAAATTGTAACGGTTACAACAAAACGGGAATGTATGTGCTATATTGAAAAACAGATGTAAGGAATTGTGCTGAAAATTAATATTAGTTATATCTGCATTAAGTGTCAGAGTTTCCTATCTTCACTAAAGGATAAGGATTATTTAGGAAGAAATTGCTGGTTTCAGATTTGAAGATCCTATGTGTTCTCACATTTCCAGATTCATACATAAGAGTACCTCAATACTTTTTTTCAGTATTCAGATATACTTAATAGAGATATTTAATCAAACATAAATTATACTTCAGGCCTTAAAAACAATAACATGGTGTAATAAACATTTGGTTTTAACAGCCTCACCAAGGACAGTGGGTTGCAGCACAAAACCTCTTAAGGAAACACGAGGGGGCTTCTTTTTCTTGAACCATAAAATCATTCAAGAACCACGTAAGAAAACTCCCATGCTGGTCTTACGTCTTCACCGCCAGACACTGTATTTTCCTCTGTTAAACAGGCTGAATTTGTGCAGCAGAAGCATTAGGGATGAAGTCACAGCCCGCTCTAGCTAAATGATTTTGCAGAGTGTCTGTGCTACTTCCTCAATGAAAAGGTCGCAGTTGTGTGTAAGGAACCACAGCCACACAGGAAACTGTGCTCTATTACCTTCTATCTTAGCATCCACTTTCATTATGAAACTGTAATAGCAGAGTTACTGTGCTTCAACTAGTGACCTCCACATATGTGGTGGAAGGGAAGAAATAGAGAATAATGCTTTCTATTACCTTCTCTGATTACTACAATATTTCTTTTGCCAGCTGACTAAAAGAAAGGAATCAAAAGTTATCTGACTTTTCTCTTGAAACTCAGACTCCAGCTTTCAAAACAAAATCAAAAATAATTTCTAAACGAAACATGAGTAGTTAGAGGACAGTGCAATTAAAAAAAAAAAAAAATTAAAAAAAAAAAGATAATCAGGGAAAAAAATATACACATTGCTGCTTATGTGCACTGCCAATTCACAGTTATATTTATGCTGGAAAGGGAGCTTGTTCAGTTTTTCTGGTTAGACTCCTTCACTAACTTGGCTCTCTGACTAACCACACCATGAAAATATGTCAGTGAAGTAACCTAACAATAGGCAAATATATTTTTCAGTGTACTTAAAAATCCTTTCCAGAGTTCAAAGTGCAGAAATACTGCTCAGAATAGTTCCTGTCATTCCTCTTCCCTCCAAATGTGTTTAAAACTACTTTGTAAATACTAGCTTTCCCCAGCAATGAGTATTCTTCACTCACCTTAGGTGTCCAGTAGGTGAGTTAAGGGGATAATGGCTTTCCCTTACAGCTGCTGGACTGAAAATAGCTGGTTTACAACTTAAAATGCAGAATACATGAAACCAAACCCATCATGATACCTATTTTAGCTGTCATATTCTATTACAGATCACAAGTGTTTTTCCAACACAGAATAAAAAGTATTTCCCCTAGACAAAGAGAATATCAATAGAATTTATGTGAAAATTTATTCCCCTTACAGATAACCACACACAGTTTTACTTTTACAGTACCATAAATAACATTATTTTTTTCCAAAAACATTTCCAGCAGGAAAAGACACATAAACAATCTGTACCTACCTAAAAGCTTATAGTCATCTACCTCTTGTTTTTTCAACCTACAGGAATCTTACACCAGGTATCACCAAGGAAATTCTGAAAAAAATTTAATTGTGTAACACTAATTTCTAGTTAACATGACAAAAACATACACAGAAAAGCATCTCCAATGATTCTGCAAGTGGAAAAGAAAAACAAAAAAAAATCATCGTATTGCATTTACAAATTTTTCACTGGAAGGTGAACACTTCAGATTTTCTTTCCAATTTACTAACAGAAATCATCACCTTTGAGCTAACTTCTTCTGCAGTCACTCTCCAGCATGTCAGATTTACATGACAAACATGGTTAAGAATTAATAACCTCAAGTTCCCATTATTAGGGAACACCTTGCATGTGCAGAATGCTTACCAAAATACGAAACCTTGCTGCTATGTTAACACATTTTATCACACTCCCTACCAGTTCCCTGCTTCTTTCATAGAGAGATCAATCATGTCTTTCATTTGCTTTAGGGAGAGATCTGATGGCAAAACCTTTCTGGCTTCACAGAAATGTATTACTGCAAAATCTATTGTTACAGACTGTTAATGGGTGTCTTGGGGTGATGGGGGTGTGGTGTGTGTTTGTTTGTCTGTTTTTAGAATAGAAAGAAGTGTCTTCATAGTTTTGAAAACTACATATATTCATGCCAGAAACAGACTGACATAATACTTGCAAAAATGCTGATCTTCTCCATTGTAGCTGAAATGTTCATTAAGCAGACAGTAGGAGTAGATAACCAAACATGAAAGAAATCTCTGTTCCATGATTCAGTCACTGCAGTTTGAGGAACACCTATACAGTTCCTTATGTCACCACAAATCTACAGGTGACACTCAAGACCGGTCATTTTCAGTTACAACAACAAAACTGAAGGACAAAGCAAGAATGCACTAAACAGAGATTTGGGCCTCCAAAGTATCCCTGAAATTGGTTTTAAAGCTTATGCTAATGCTTGCATATAAGGCAACACCTACAGGCACTCATCCCAGCCTTGCTCTGCTTGCATAGAGCAGTGCCAACTGCAACAAGATATTTAATAAATAACATCAGCAACAACAGGCACTGTGTGCAAATACAGATACACCTCTAGATGCATCATGATACTGTTGGGCCATCACTGGACTGGCCCCTGAAGATCTGACAAGCTCAAGCTCCTGCAAGGATTTCTCCTAAATTCAAACTACCTCCAGGAATGTGAGACTTCTGGCTTTGCGTCCTTTCCCTGTCTTTCCCTGTTCTTCTCTTCTTCTTGTATAGTGACTCTTTTTCTTTCTGGTTTCTCTGGAAGTGAGAGGAAAGGGATATTCACAGAAGCAAGATTAAAGCACAGCTCAGTTCAATAAAGTTCCTCCCCACTTTACATCCAAGATTCTCCAAAAGAATGCTAAGGGCACTTTCCTTCATTAAAAATAAACCAAAAAACCTCTTTGAAGTTAAGAGAAAAAAAATATAGGAGACAGCGAAAAATGCAAACCTACCTTAAAACTTTGTGATTCAAATGTTTTTGCAGTTTCCCTCATTTCTGTATTTTAATGAAGTAATTGAAAGGTTTAGAAAGTAATTATTTGACAGATACAAGTACCTGAAATCCCAAACCCTGCATGACTGCTTAGTACTTTACAGTGAGAGGGTGACTCTAATACAATTGAATTTCCGAGCTCATTTAGTTTACCAGAATTAAGACACTTAGAAAAAAATAAACACTTGCAGTGTATTGAGGAAAGCATTCTTTAAATCCACAAGAAATCTGTCAGCATCAGAAATTAACTGGACTTGCCTGAAATAGTAGAAAGCTCTGCAAAGGCTTGTAGCGTGCTAACCACTTGGACACGCTTTCATGTACATCTATAGCAGCTGGCATAAGCCAGAATCATACATTCTCTCTTGGTCAGTTTGTCTGACGATATTTAACAAACCAACGGATTTGACATTTTCTTAGGTCATTGTCCCTGGGCTTCAATATGCACTTCCAAGGCCAGCTCTAATGATCTCCTGGACTATCACATAATCATGATTGTCACCAGCAGTTTTGGGACTGGAGAGAGAACAAAGCACTGCCACAGGTTTTCAAATCAGATGCTGAAGAACTCTGAGATACAGCCACAGGGCACCTCAAAGAAAAGATGATAATATATGACATGACCAGTTGTGAAAATGGATTCAGGAAGCACTTTTCTGAAAGTTGTTAAGATGATATCTTGAAAAGTCTAACAGAAGAGTCTTCATCAGCTAGTCCTTGTTCCCCTTTCCCATAGGTTCTCAGATATTGAGCCAGAGAGTATCATCGTGACAACACACCTTTACTTTCTTACATATTAGACAACACTTTATGCTGAAATTCCTGAAAAATCACAATAAATTCTAATTAAGTCACATCTTTCGAAAAGACTGTAAAAGATATGGAGAAAACAAGCCTACAAACCTATAAAAGGTGTTCAGCAGATCTGTTTCAACAGATATTTGCCTTAATTATGAAGCACTGTGCCTTGCTTGTAGTCTAAATTAGTCTTGTCTCAACTTTTGTTTGCTTTTGTATCTTGTGATGCTTTTGGAATTGCTGAGTGTTCACCAAACAAAAATATCCTACCCATGTAAAATTTGCAGTATTTGTAGAAAAGGGATCAGGAATGCCTGAGGAATATAAGGAGGACGCATTTTTATGTATACCCTGTGCTTCCACCTAGAACGATTTAAAATTTGTGTCTTTTAACACATTATTTATACATACATAAAGCAAATAATCCTGGACATTCTGAAAGTAGGAAGAACCAGTGAATAGTTAAAAGAAGGGAAAAGAAAGAATTTCTTCTGTACACAAGATGTGTTCAATATTCTGTTTCACTGTTCATGGCTTATGTATTTCTAATTCTCTCTTGTGAGTACACAACTGGCTGTTATTTAGAGGAGACCTGGGTGTACATTATGTTATCATTTAACTGCTCCTTTAATCTTCTTCACTATACAGAACAGCAATTCGAAAGGTAGAGAACCAGTGTGACTTGAATGTTCCGGGTGCACACTAATACAGGTCCAAAGAGGGCTCAGAACCAAACAAACCTGGAAAGGGATCACTTGGAGAAAGTGCAACACATTTCCAGTTTTATCAAAGACCTAGACTGACAGTTGATTCAGACAATATTTGGGTCTGTGTTTTACCATCTTCTGAAGCAATATAAGGAAACAAGCCTCCATGTTCTAAAACCTAGAAAAAATAAAATAAATTTTGATCATCATAAAACCCCCACAATTGTCCCTGGGTCTCACAAAATCTTTAATCAGACCCTACATGCTGCTAAACATCAATGATGTATACAAAATATTTTCTGGCATCTAAATCTATTGGTTAACCAACGGAGCCCAAATAACAGGAGATCATAACCAAAGTCTATCGCCAGTTACTCAAATTAGCATTATTTGCCTAAGTTTTGACAGGCAACACTAAGACTGGGTACCTGGTAGCAATTTGAAGTCAAGAAAGGCTTGAAGTCGACAAGAAGGGCACAAGCAGCATCCCATACAAGGGGAAAAACCAGAAAGGACAACGAGGAGAAGGGAAGTAAAGACAAATCTGTTGGAGAAATTGAAAAAAACTGTTTTCTACTCTGAGCTGAGCAGAGGACTTATGCTCAGCGGAAGGGGGAAAAAATGCAGGAGAACAACAGCAATAAGTGAAACTGGAAATACGTTTCAAGGTATTCAGAAGAATTCACGGACTTCTTCCCAGAAAACAGAGTAAGAGATAAAGAAATGCAGACTCTCCTTGGCTTTGCTAGAAAAGGTGATGTGTTTTGTTTTTACAACATAGCTGGGCCTGATATCTCTTTCTTTTTAAACTTTGCATCTGTCTTTCAACTATGAAATGCAAAGTCTTTATGTTTTCTCAGTGCATAGAGAGTACAGACATTCTAAACTAGAGGAACAACATAATCTCTGTATATAAAACAGTATATTTATTCCGTTACTTCCTATAAATTTCTCTCTTAAAAGTTTGACACATTGCTGGCTGTATCTTAATAGCTTTAACATGTGCTCTCTCCATAGTGTACAATGCAATTTAGAAAAGTTATACCAAGCAATATTAAACAGTTAACAAAAGTCATTAGTTCTACGCAATTTACGTTTTATTAATCAAATCTGAATTTCATCAAGGGAAGCAAATTAATCTGGCTAATAGATTTTATTTTCCATGTAAAAGTTCTGATGGATGTTAACTACATTCTTCATTTCTAAGTCTAATGTGTTTTTTTTCCAAAAGTTACAACTAATAGTGGACTATTGAAAGGAAAGGTGTTAACGTGGCTCCAGACAGAATACTTTTACATAAAGTTATGGAAGAAGTATAATTCAATAACAAAGGAACAAACAGGGGCTTAGAGCAGCCCATGTGCAAGCTTGCAGAATCCCTCAGAAACAGCCTACAAAACAAGCTATGCTCCAGACATTTTGTTGACATTATCAAACTCTGGAATGAGTTTGAAACGAGAAAGTTGCAGGGAACATGATTCCCTACTGCCATCCCAAAACACAAGGACAAAACAAGACAACCTTTCCATGCACATGCAGAGAGGAAATGACCAGCAACATATGCGAAATATACCTGAAACCTGCAAAACAACTGCTGTCCCAGTTTACAACAGACATGATAGGGTCTAATACAGTAAAATATCTCATAAAGTTACTAATTAAAAAAAAATTAAGGTCTAACAAAACCAAAACCAAGGAAAGTCCTTAAAAAGTCAAATTAAAATCTTTCCTTGTTGCCTCAGCCAAAGCTTCTCCCTCTCTTTACCCTCTTAAAATATAGGATCAGCCTGCACAAAAAACCAAGGACAGCAAAATAAACAGGCTCATTAAAAATATATTCTGGAAAGGAGTAAAAGCAGAGTTGTATTCCTCAGCTCATTTCAATTTTCAAGACAGTTTGTAAAATTGAAGGCAAATCTGTCATTCTTCTTACACTGTTCACAAACAGAACAAGAGTAGTTAGAGCAACATCTGCCTGAATGTACTACCAAATGTTCTTTCTAGCCCAAATTTGTAAATAAATCTCCTCAGGTTTAAAAATTAAAATAATTGACCTCCTCCAGATCTAACTTTCAATGGCATCAGTATCCAACAAGGACAAATGCAAAATGTATTTTAGCACACATTTCAAAGTATTTTGTTTCTTTTTCAGAATCCGTGGCAACAAATAAACAAATGTTGGGTTCCCCCTCCTTAATTCTTATTTTACTTTTCTGCACTGTTTACTTTTCAGTCCTATTAAAAACCATCACTCTTTCATCCAGATTTGCACCAAGGGAATCTAATCTTTATGTAATCTTTCTGTGTGGTGGTTAGATTTTAGACTCTAAAAGACTATGCTATATTCTAACATTTTTATCTTCCTAACCTTTAGACCTTATCACACAGTTCAAATCTACTAAAACTTGAATAACTTGACAATAACAATATAGCTAGTGTGATAAGAAGGCACAGAGAAAGAGCTGCAGATTTTATGGTAGTATCATTACACACCAGAGATTCAAATCTCAAAGGAGGAGAAAAATACACATAACCTGTCTTTTACATTACTCCTTTTCCAGAAACAAGAGCTCCCAGAATACTAAATATATAAACATACATTACAATTACAATAAACATATAATACATAAACATACAATACATTACAATTACAGTACTTTAGCCATAAGATACATTTTGTGCGTGTGTATACATAGATCTGTATATATACGTATATACGCACACACGCATACATACATATTATATATAGAATCACTGTAAGAGGAATCAGATTGATTCTGCTGTTCTTTTTTGTCAAATCCATGGATAATAACATCTGCTTCGCTATCAAATGCACATGATGAACACAATAATAATCAAATACAAAAATCAGTTACTTTACAAGAAGATAATCTAGGCAAACAAGTTTCATAAAAACAGGAAGCCCTCAACATCTTAGGCATATACAGTTCCCGTAGATAATTCCCTATGCAACAGATAAGCAGCAGCTTATCCCAGGTGTCTTTCATTTCTCCATTCTGAGGTAAAAAGTAGTTAGTTTCAAAGCATGGAGCAGAAATTCACATGGATCACTGAAATGATCATATAACATATGCTCTTTACCATATAAAGAGCATATAACATCCTCTGACCCTACGCACTCTGTATCCTTGACATTAAATACATCTGCCAATGGATGTCTCAGGATAGGACCTGCTTAGTGAAACTCCCATAATCCTACTATTACTCTGCTTTTCCAAGCATCTGCCACTCACCATTTTATTCATCCTGGCAGGCAGCTCTGGAGGAATGACAAGCAGCTGCTGCCTGCAGATCCTGACAGTAGATGACAACATGCTCGAACACTACATGCTGGAAATGCAAGTGCTGCCTATTTCAGTATGCTTTTTACAGGATTCTAAGCAAAAAACCAGTCAGGACACAGAAGTTTCAATTATTTAAAGGAGATAAAATAACAAACTCAACGAAAAAAGTCTCTCTCTATGCCTTCCAGAAGAGACAAAGCCCTTCCAGTGCAAAGTAGAAGTCCAACTCTTTAAGAACAGAGAGCTCTATAAATCAGACTGCACTTCTAAAAAACAATTAACTGAAGATATTAAAAACACCTTAACATTATCATAAAAATAGGCTTACAGAGGGCCTTATTGATAGTCATGAGCTCTGACAGGATTATTAGCAATAGTATTGGTAAACAAAGTCATAATAGCCATCCCAAAGCCAGTAGTATGGTGATAACTGCAAACGTATTTACTTGAAGAAAGCATGAAGCGCTATAAATCAATTTATAACCTGTGTGTTGTGGAAAAACAAGTTCATCAGTTTATAAGCACAGAATAAAACATATTTTCATAAACAGAAAAGGTTTTCCCTTCTCCCACATAAAAGCCACACAAACTTTCATTGTGCTGTCAGAAAAAAGAAAAAAAACCCAAAAAACAAACCAAACCAACCAACAAAAAAACCACACGACACCAAAATACCCCCCCAAAAAACCCCCTAAAAAACCCAACCAAACAAAAAAAAACCAAAACCCAAACCAAAACAAAAAACTAACCAAACAAAAAACCAAAGAACAAACAAAAAACCACCAAAAAACCCCAAAACAAAACTAAAACAAACAAAAAACCCCAACAAAACAAAACAAAAAAAAACCCACAAAAAAACCCCAAAACAAAACAAAACAACCAAACCCCACCACCTGAAAGGAGATTTCCCACAGTTTGCAGCCTTCTTTCCACCATAAAATCAGTGTGTTGGCTCCAAAGCTGGGATCTTACTCAACATAGTAGAGTCTGTGTTCTGGGATTATGTGATGTGTCTCAGTGCTGGTGGCAGAGGGCTGTGCTGTGCCATGAGCCTGTCGTAGCCTGTAGTCAGTTCCAACCACCTCAAGCAGATCCACAGCTCGTGGTGATTCTGTGAAAGCACGGTTAAGGACAGGCACAAAACACCAGAGAGAGAAAGAGGGAACCAAAAGAGGTAGCAGCAGCAGGGAAAACAAGTAGGTCAGAGAAGGAGGTGCCTTTTCAATTGGCAGTAAATTAAATATATTTCCCCCAATCCGAGTTTACTTTGTTCGCAATGACAACTGGTAAGTGATCTCACAGTCCTGGTCTTTTCTCCCCGCACTCACTGAGGCAGCACCATGAGCAAGTAGCTGGGTGGGATTTTGGTCCTCAGCCAAGGCTAACCACTACACCTTGTCAAACGCTAACAAGCACCTTCCGGTTTTACAAGAGCAACTACCAGAAAAATAGTGCCCAAACACTTTTTTGTTATGAAAAGCTTCTACATTCCAGACACAACATATTTCATCACACAGCCTGTTCACGACCTAATTTTCTAATTTTGTCTGCAGAGAGCTGCCAGGATATGTATCCCTGAGAACACCGAGACAGTTAGCTAAGGGTAAGCTTGACTCTAAAACTGCAGATTGTACCAGCACAATACTCATTGTGAATACTGTGCTGGGTTTACTAAGCTACATAAGACTGTGATCAATACGTATATCTGAACAAAGATTTAAATTTCTCCCGGAGTAATTAAACCAAAGTGCAATCCACTGAATACCTGGTTGATACAATAGGCATAATACAAAAATGATGATGCAACACTCATTTTAGATGCAAGAATAAATTCAATCTAAGTTAGTAAAAAAAAATGTAACTGATACATGCAGTCTGTATCTTTTTCAATATGCCTTGAGTGATAGCTGACTTCCTCATCTTGGAAATATGCAAATCCATAGAGCATTCTTCGGAGACAGAAGTCAGTAACACAAAAGGGATAGACTAAAAATGAGCAGTTGCCCCTTAATTATTTAAAAAACAGATTTTCACTCAGCCAAGCTTGAGAAGCATTGGTATTTTAATGTGTCAAAACCAGGAGAAAGTAAAAATCCTTTAATGGCTATTTGCATGCAATGTTCTACACCCAGTAAAGCAACTGTTGCATAATGGCCATCAAAAGTCTTTTAAAAAACTCACAAAAACAAAACTAAACAACCCTTGAAACATGCCCTACTTTTTCCTTTCCAACACAGGACAGCTGTATGTTGTCTGGACTTAATCTGACTATAAAGTATGTGAGGATATCAAGAAGAAATGTAGATTTTGGGAGCAATGAGGTCTACACAGATTTAATACTCTTTTTTTTTTTTTCAGTATGAGCCTAAGACAGAGAGCAGCTAAGTCCAAAAACTTCACCTTTTTTCTCAAGATCTTGTAGTTAATGTATATTAGAAACCGTTAACAACATCTCTTAGGCCACTGGGAACAGAATTATGACAACGGCCTTTGTATCTGTTGAAAACTGAAAGCTCTAACAAGAATGCAAATGGGAAGAATATTAGACATTGACCAGAGCAGAGGATGGAGAAACAGAACAGGTTACACAGACACGGCATCAAAAGGAGAAGAAATGCCGTATACAAAATGAGCTCTATACAACACGAGCTCTATACAACACCATGATTCTTTCTCACTACCAAAACCCAGTGTCTAATCTTTTCACAGAGTGGTAAGGGAAGAAGAAAGTAACAAGCAATTTGGTGATCTAGGTCTAATCAATTATTTTTCATAGTACTGATCATACTGTTTTCCAACTAATCTTTCAAAAGTCTAAATGAGAGAGAGTAGAAAATAATTTCTACAGCAACCACAATCAGAAATCCTAGCTGAGATTCAGTTCTTAAATCTTTTCACTGCTTGAGAAAAGACTAAGGAGAAACATGCTGTTTGATGCAAAGCTATGTTCCCTGTCTCCAGAGTGGATTGGGTATTAATATTAAACTCTAGCATGAGAGAGGCAGGGAGAAAAAGGGCAGTAAAAGGAACTTGGGTTAATACTAAAAAAGACTTCCTAATGAGGTTATGGGATGTCCCTCACAGAAAGTTTCTAAAACGAACTTAAGCAAAAATTTATCTGGAATAACGTAAGAATTGATCGTGAAAGCATGAACTAAATGCTCTTTCGAGGTCTGTGTACAGACTGTGTGCAGGCCTGATTTTTCCAAGGGTTAATCCTAAGAGTTTCCACTATCAAGGCAAATAGCAGTCAATATACGTGATCATCATCTTCATTGAAGATGTGATAAAATATATATAGAATTCTTGTTGTTTATATAAGAAATAGACAAAAGTTGTTTGGTTTTTGGTTTGTTTTTTTTTAATATAGCCAATTCATAGCCTAAGTTGCTGTTGTTTTCACACATGCAGCTTCCAAAAGGAAAACCACAAGTTGTATGCTGACCATCGTGTTTACATATAACTAAAGGGATCTAAATAAACCATTCTGAAACATATTCTGTTTGGTGACACAAGACCTTGAATGTTATCTTCAGGTTTGAACATAACCTTTTCAATAAAGCTACCAACTGTCTACAATGCTGGGGAAAGCAGAAACTCAGCTCATGCTGGAAACACAATCTGGTTGAAGAAAACAGGAACTACAAAGAGAAAAATGAGCGAAAAATAAGAAGCAACCTTCCAGCATTCACGAAAACCACTATGAGGAATATAGTGGCTATGAGTTTTTCCTCATACTTACTGGGACTCCAGGGAAAGAATATGAGGAATGGGATTCAATCTGCAGCAAGGCTATTCTGCTTGCACAATAGAAAAAGGTCTTTCAGCTATATGTACATTGGAAAAATTACATGATGTCATTAAACAGGACATGCTAAGACTGTTCTAACCAAGTGGCTTTTAAGAACATATTTCCATGTTCTTAAATTAACATAAGGGATGCTCTAAGTAGACTTAAGAAGGCCTCAGTGAACTGAATCCTTTCAGATCAGATGACCTTCATGCAATTGTATTTCTGTGTCTTAAACTCAGCCACTGAAAATTTATGTAGCCATATTAAAATGAAAAAATCAGTAATTAAACCTATTTTAACAGTGAACTAGGTTAAGAAAATCATCCTTTTAAAAATGTCTGAGGGCTCATCACATAACAATTTATTTATAGAAATGTCTACTTTTATACAGATAGTTTAACAAAAACTTCTGAATTTTAAGTAGTATCAACAATAATAATTAAAAAAAAAAGGTGATCAAATCAAACCAAATACCCCCAAACCAGTGAATAAGTGGTATAAGACCATTAGCATCTGGAAGAATACCATATTCCTTCTGGAGGACTTCCAGCAAACTTGGAGTTTTTAAAACTGCTCAAACCCAAAAGTCAGCAATAAAAACTGGTTCTAATCCAAGGGCGGTATTTGTTTGACTCTAAAATACAAAGATAGGTCAAAACATTCATGGTTTCCCAGAGGAATGCCCTTCATATACTACTACTCTTGAAGTAATCAAAGTTTTTACACATCAGGCAGAAAAAAGTCTCCCTCTCCCTTAAATTTTACCTCCTGAAGACCACTACAAAACTCTTGCTCAGAGGCACTAAACTTTGTTTTCTAACTCCCATCGCTTTTTTGTTCCTGTTTACTGACTGTTTTGTAAAAGGGAGAAATTCAAAGTTTCCTTTTTAAAATGATCGCAAGGACAGACATCATGTGGCAGCTTATTCATAACCAAATGGCAAAAGATGTGTAATGCTACACCACCTACAAGAGCTCAAGCTCTCCAGCATGTGGGCAGCAGCCATACAATCCAACACATTCCAACAGTAAGACATCAGAGGTCTATGATGAACCAATATGATATGAAGAGCAAGAAGCTGCCTCCCACGAATTGAGATTATACCCTTCAGCTCTTCTTGCAGCTCATGTTCAGAGAAGTACTGTTAAATTCAACTTAAGGGAGTGTGGGGGGTGGGAAACATCCAATTCATAAGGGACACCTGGAAACTGCACTTACAAACTCACCACTATAATCTCCCCTCTTCAGCAATTTTTCCGCTCTTCTCAGGTGCTAATGACACTCTAACTCAGGGTTCATAATGACACACTACTCTGAGGTTCTTCCATTCAGTTCTTTTATAAACAGACTATCAATGAATAAAGGTTTCAGCCATTTTATCCACATTTTCAGGGTGATATAAAGAGTCATAATGTGTCTGACTGTCAGCATGGAACACAGAGCACTCAAATGGGATAGAAAAGTGCCTTCATGCACTTACGTGTGTTCCAAACCAATGACCAACAATTGCAAGTAACATCTGGACATTTTGATAGGTACTCTAGTAAAACATTCAGCTCAGGTAGGTAGAATCTGTACTTATATCTAACTAATACGTTTCTTTCTCTGACATGTTTACTGCCAGAGGGCACATTTCTTGGCTCATTCATCTGATGCAGAAATGGGTTCAGACTGCATTATATACATTCCACTTTATTTAAAAAGCAGATGCTTTCTGTAAAAGTCAATTTTAACAGTTTGGCGAAAGTGCTAAAAATACTAGCAGGAATTCAGCCTATCCAAACACTTTCCTTATTAACAGAGGCTATTGAAACTGAACTTCACTAAAACCAAAATAAACATTCAGAAAGAAACTTCCATGAGCTTAACTCAACTTAAACCATTTTAATTATGAACACTAATAGGCCTCAGATTTCTTACCCTCTCATCATTTCAGCACATTCTGAATGTTTACAAACACTGAGCTTTGTCAGCAAATCAGGCCTGCACTATGCAAGTAAAAATCACAGCTACAGAAAAGGGCCACATTCTAGAAAGAAACCAGACCTCACCTTTCTTTAGGTCTAAGAGAACCTCTGTGAAAGAGTATTAAGAGATTTTGCAGTATTGCCATATTTTTCTAATGTAATGTGTTTTGAACAGCAGTTAAATGGCATTTTGCCACCCACGCACTGTGAGTTTAGACCAAGTTATCTAAGTCTGTATAGATCCCACTTATGGGCACAATGCTTTACATGAGCATTGACCAAATATTTTCAGAAAAACATGATTCCTCTAAATCAGATGATGTTTCAAGCATCTGTTACAAGGCTGTCCATGAGACAACATAAAGAAGGAGCCGTAAGAGGCCCCACAAAAGTGGGATGTCGGCACAGCAAAGCCTGTTTGTGCGAAGGCCCTGCTCCAGCAATCCCCAGGCCGAAATGGGAGGTGGCAGAACCAGAAGCAGTTACAAGATGAGTATGGGCCTGTCAGTGACATACCACCAGCATCTAATTCCTTACCTTCCTTGACTGAAAAGATATCAAGACAGATTATAACATGTACAGGGGGTAGAAGATGAGTAGAAGGAAGAAGAAAAGCATCTCTTGAAGACAAACATTAGAATTGTCCAAACCAAGAACCTAATTTAGCCTCCTTCCCCGAATCACCTTCAAAAAGATGGAGGCCTCTTTTTCCACTCAGTGTAGTATGACTCCAAGAAGATGAGCTGATGAGGCTGATGCACAGCAAGCCAATATGCAGACTCAAAAGTCTGTGACCACAAAATTCCCACCTGCACCCTTCTATCTTCAATGATGTTCTCCTTTGCTTATTAAGCCTATTCATCTGCGCTTTTATAAGAACAAAAAGAACACAAACCATTGTTCGAAAGTGCTCATCTAAAAGATAACACTACTTAAAACCTGTATTGCACCATTAATCATCCTGATTTATTTGACCTCCCGTACTATCTTGCTTTAAAACTTCCCTGGTAAGATATACAAGCAGGCAAATATTTGAATACTAACAGATAGCTTGCATGAAATATTCAAAGATACCATATTTAAATGTCATCCCTTGAAGGAAAAAAAAAACTATTATGAAGACCTCAAATATTGAAAGCAATTAAATATTGATACAAAAAATTAGTTGAAATTGAAATCTATTAACAAGGATTAGATTCTTAAGGTCACATGTGAAGACACAAAATTATTCTGGAACTGTTCACAGGCAAATATCATTCTCTGACTACTGTCTGACTAAGGTACTGCTTTAGTGAAACAGACTAGGAAGGTAGTGCAGGAAAAAAATATTATGAAGAGCAGCTGAGATGCCAGATTTTGTGTGTCCAAGGAACAGTTTTTTGGCTTATAGAGAACAGGAAAATAAACATGCCAATGAAACAGATAATACTGAGAATCACTGGGATAAAATAAGTATCACTTTAAAAGACTGTTGTATTTGTTGTGCTCTATTTTGCATCTCTAATAGAAAGAATTTTTACTGTTCTCTGTGGATCTCAATATGCAAAAAACTAAATGATTCATGGTTTCTTTAAAAATTGAATATGTTAGTATGTGAGATGGTATTCAAGAAAGGGTTACTGCAAACCAACCTGACTCTAGTATACTCTGCTGAAGAAAGAAGAAATAGACTACACACTGCACATTGCAACAATTTATAGTTTATAAAGTCATTTGAAACTCTTCCCAGCCCAATTTTCAAGCTTTCTTCCAGCCTGCTCCCCCTGCCCAACTGCCTTTATAGCAAAACACTTAAATATGCTATTAATAAACCAGCAGTGAATCTTTAGGAGTTCCACCCGAACTCACTAAGTTTTAAATGTAGCTTTTACCTGGGGCAATTTAGATAAGGCTGTAACTACTGTGTTGTCCTAGAATCATTTTGCAAGCAATTGCTCCCTGAATTTTGAGAAGAATAATTTCAAAAAGATTTTTCCAAGTAATTGCAAATCCTTTGAACTTCATTCGGTAGCTCTGTTTTTCTTCATGAGTTACCATAAGCTGCAGAAAGAGTGAACTTGCCTGACCTGAGTGCAAAAATAGCAGTTCCCGTTTTCCCGTTTGGAATCAAACAAAGCTAAAATTAAATCTATGACCATCACTCTGGTGTCAGCAAATATCTAACTTTCGTTTTAAGGACGAAACAGCTCCCATTGGGGTTAATGAATAAAAGATCTCCTTAGCAGAAGATATTAAGGAAAGTGTTCAGTTTAGGTAATAGTGAGAACTGGTCAAACTCTGGATATAATCATTTGGTTATAGAAACCTGGTCCTAGCTCTTTAATAACCTGCAATAGGATTGCTTGCTCCTCCAAGAACACCGGTCCTCTATGTACACTGACAGTCAAGGCTGAGGATATTGTTCCTTCTTTTTTATCCTGTTCAGCATACAAATCTCTCTAATCCAACCAGAAAGGTATCTGCAACAATATCTCATGAGAACTTGCCGAAGGAGATCTACATGCAGTGAACATACAAAATATAACCTGTTTCCTGTTTTCTGCCACGCTGAGTACTGCACTGCAGAGCAGTTTTACGTTAGGCAGAAAATAAGCAGATGGAGGCTAACAATTTGTGTCATACTATCCTGCTGATAAACTTGGGAGTTTTTGGGCTTTTTGTTTGTTTGTTCATTTTCACCCTGCAGAGAAGTTCTTCCATGGCTTTGACATTTCAGTTCAAAACTTTTTCAAGTCTTGCATCTGGAAGACAATGAGTTTGTTCTGTTATTTTTTTCTTTTTATGAAAGCACATTTGCAGAGAACCACTTGAGCCTTGCAGCTAAATTTTACCTTAAACAAGCTGTTTTCAAACTAAAGGAGAAGCTGCCATCAGGCAATAGATACCACAGAAGCAGGGTCAGGAGCTTTCCTACAATTTGAGCAACCACCGCACAGCTGCAAAATTCAGGGTTTAGTCAGAAAGTCTGTCCAAGCACACCCTGACAGACAGACACACACTCATCTCCTCCTCTCAATACCACCAGACCTCCAGAATGTTCTCCTATCTCTTCCTCTATTTTTCTCTACGCAATTTTCTTCTCATAGGGTGATCATACACCTCAAAACAACTACAGACCCTTTTCTAGACCATTATGGTTTTTTCCAGTTACGTTTTCAAAGCAGTTGTTCTAATAAAATTTAGCATCATTTTGCTTTAATCCACCCCAAAGGATCCGTGAACAATAAACCTGGTTGTCCTGCCTCAGAGCAGGGTCACTCTAACTTACGTCTTTGAATTAAATTGAGCACATTACACCACCTAGTTGCTACGTCACCAGAATTTCTCAAAGTGGGATCACAAGATCTGAGAGCAGGGGAAAAACCCCAACACAACCCCCAAAAATTAGTTCATTAAAAAAAAAAGCTTCTATGTCAAGAACACAAAGTGCCCAGCATTCTGTGCATGGTCACCTTCTAAAATACAATATATTTGGGAAATTAAAAATACTTTTTGATGGATGATAATTGACAGAAATATACATAGTGGTAGTGTAATGTTTGGTGCTGAAATTTTTACTAAATATTTTAATTACTCATTTTTCCCCACAGTAAATTTAGCTCTAAATATCTAAATCAAAAGATTTCTGCATGAGTTGTTGCACAGTTCAACAGGACTTATTCAGAAGGATGACAATAAAAAAAAAAAATAAAAAATTCATTTACAATCCACAGTCCTGTTACTCAAAGAACTGCATTCTTATGTATCTAGATGCTGAGGTAGGCACAGAGAATCACACTTCTCTGGCCTGCTGCTACTTGGCTTCTGCAGAGCTGAAAGTGGAGGCTCAGTGCTGTGCTCAAGACACTGAAGAAATTATGCTGACAGCTCTCTGGTTCTGCACCACAGCTACAGCCGCCTGCTGCTGATGTGCTTTGCTTCTGGCTGCAGCATTACACCAGCTGAAATCCAGACAGGTGTGTTAGCAGGCAAACTCACACTATGGAACCACTAAGCATAACCTAACTCCTTCTTTTCAAGCCATCAGTGAACTGCGGGAAAAGCCTGCGGCACTGGCACAGAGTTATCCAGCTGAAAATTACTCAACATAAAGCTCTATATTGGCTGTGTACATATACTGGTCAATATATTATATTAGATTTAAAGTTTGTCAAGACCTGAAAAATAACATGCCATGATTTGGCATGGCAGTTAAAATATATTCAGTCAGGAAGGCAAGTAAGTGCCTGTGTAAGTGCCTGACACAGTAAGTGCCTGTGACTGGAGGAGTCACTTTAAAAGCACAATCTTTCCACAATTAAAATGCTGACTAGATGGGAACAGGGGTATGTTTTTGAATGCTAAATATCAGTGGTTTGTTAACTATAGACATGTAATCAAGATTTGTGACCACAGAAAGGATTCCCAGACTCTGACCATTCTCGAGACTCTGGCAGTCACACTCCCAATGTCAGAGAGTGTCACTGTTGGCACCGCAGCCCCTCCACAAGCGAGGGCTCCACTGAGCCCGGGGCATCCCCACTTGTGTCCCTGCTTGCCGCTGTCTCACAGTCACACCGGCTGCCTGGGGCAGAGTTCCAGATGCCTCATTCCATAGAACCATTTATTCACGGCGCAGTAAAACGGAGCAGCGCGAGCTGGTGCTTCTGAGGAGGATCCAGAACAAAGGAACCCCTGGGCTTTTCCACCCTCACAGTCCAAACTGTGTGCAAGTCTTGAGTCTCCCAAACCTCGCTCTTACTCTGGAGTCCTCGGCTCCTGCTGTGTCTCCCAGTGTCCACTCTCCTGGCCAGCACCACCGCTCTTGGTGCCCTTTGCTATGCAAAGGGTCAGCAGTTCAGCCTCTTGTCTCTGTGGGCACTCACCCAGAATTCAATCTGCGTCTCATGCTGCATCCTGAACTGCAGCTTGCTAAGCAAGCTACCTGCACCAGATGTGTTCCTCAACATTTTCCACAGTTTTAGGCTTCACATAGGTCTTCCAGGCTTCCAGGTCTCACAGACCGAACACATGTATTAAAATCACAGTGACTCTTTATAACTATTACAGATATTAAATAAATCTAGATTTAATTAAAACTTCCTTATTATATAATAATATTTCATTTGTATGGAACACAAAATATGATAAAATCAAAGTAAACGTGTGTGCTTTTTGAAAGCTTGGAGGAATTACTTTTAATCTCTAAACACAATAAAGACAATTCCCTCAAAGGGTAAAAAATAATATTAGTAAATATTTCCAATTTAATCAGTTGTTTTTGCTTATTTTCTTGCAGAGCTGCTATCATCACTGCCTTATATAGTACCTGGATTAGCAGCTGAAAAAGATGGGCTACATATTGCATTTTAAAAAGCCCATTGTTTTCAGTGGAAATGACATTTAACTTCCACAGGAACCACTTAAATTTTAAATTTATTTCTTAAATAAATATCTTACTGCCAACCCCCAAAACTGTAATCTTGAGCCAGGAGGAGCCTCTCAAAGATACACCAACCACATGGATATCCTGAATTACAGGTTGCAACAAACTGCAGAACATTATGAGAAGAAAACCAGGTCTTTGTTCCCATGCACAGAAAGCTGATTTGATCCCATGGTGGTTTCTGGAGGTGTAGAACTCAGCTGGAAGTTTTGTGGCTGGTACAGGTGTAGGCACCTGTCCACACACACAGGCATATTTTGGCAGCAGAAGAGAACGCTACCGCCCAAGAGCAGAGCAGTACAGGTTAGTCATTATCAAGACTTTGCTGTGTTGTGTAGTGCCCAGATGAATAAATTTAATTTAAAACCTAGGTAATGCAAGCCCCCTCCATGGGCTAAGCTATGTTTCCACAGCAAACAACACCCCACCTCAGAAGCAGTTTTCAGGAGTAACTTTGTCAATCCCAAGCTTGCAGAGATGGGCTGTGTCAGCTCAGGCTGCACCATAAGAGCCATGGAGAAGATAGCCACAATGTGTTCCACATGGAATCTATCGATTTGGTGTGTAAGATTTCATGTAATGTAAGTGAGTAATGATTTACTTAGAATCTATCAAATTTTCTAATCTCAAATATGTAACAGCTATTTCCATCTGGTTGGTATTTTTTTGGACACCGAATAAATTACATGATTCCTAGTTTGTGTAAGAGCACTCCCTTAAACCTCCACTGCACCACGCTATCACTGAATGTCACTACTAAGGCAAAATAAAACAATGATTTTAACAAGTTGTATAAAGTCCTGCTATGGATGAGCTCCCTTATACCTAATGTCAGAACTTTGCACTGCTACATTTAAACTTCCAGTTTCAATTTTAACTACATTCACACTTCCAGTACCCTGTGAGGCTGCAACGAACATACGCCACGAATTGTTTTTGATCAAATCAAATTTTATGCCAAAAAGGCCACATAAAACCTAAAAATTTTCCAGAACAGTCTGCCAACCAATTATGTCCAGGCCAGGTGTCCTCCCCTTAAAATCATCCATAGACATAATCCAGCTCTGTAAGGGTCATTTGGGCTGACGCTGCATGAAAATGCTAGTTTAAAACCAAAATTGGTCAAACAAATTTTCCATATGAAGAACCTGAAGTGTTTTTAAGAGCCAGTTAGGCAATGTAATGTAAAGATGAAATGTCATTTAAAAGAAAAAGATACTTTATTGTACTCAGAAAACCTGTATTACATTGATTTAAAAAAAACAAACAAACAAGCAAGATTTTTTCAAAAAAACACAAACCTACAAGCTGGAGAGTTTGACTATTGTTTGAGCTAAAACAATGGTAACATATTACAGTATTTAGACTACAAGATCTCTAAAATCATCTCACACGAAAATGAAAGGACAATTGGTATAAATAGGAACATATTTATTCCATAATAAGCATGGACTTAAGGGACTGGCATGTTTATGGTGACAGACAATGTAGCTGTTGGCATGCATCAGCTGTACTTATGCATCAGTAAAAGTTTACATATAGGATGAACTGTATTTCAGCATAACCAATTCCACTTAAATACATCCGATATTTACTTCAGCAATTAAATGTATTTTCATCTTGCACTAGTTCCTGTTATATTCATTAGATTTAACTGGATCCTCTCTACACTCACCAGTTGTATTTCTTATGCTGAGGCTACTCTCTCCATTTCAAATTCTTGCTTCAGATTACCGCTTGTTCTCTCCATCCTTGACTACTTTTACTGTTATTTCTACCTGGTCAGATTCTATTGGTGATATTTAACTCTACCAGATTCTATTCTATTAAGACTGGTATGTGTCAAACCATTTGCTCTTCCATTTATTTCTACTCACTCACATTTTTGATTCTTTACATGCATACTCCTTATTTGCTTTTTGTGTTATAGTACAGATATAATTAAAATTGAAATATCAGGGAAGAAAAAAAGAGATTAAAAAAAGGAAGAGCCAATTGAACACTGTTGCTTAGACAGACATGTCCCAACCCAATATCCACCACTCACAGGCAAGTCACCCATGTTGAATTGTGAGAGAACATTGTTTAGCAACAGTGTTGTAATGAAGAAATTCTATGTTAGATGGACCATATCACATCAGTCCCCACCACAAGTCTGAAAATATGCAGTGTAGCTACTGCATGAAGCACTGTCTGCAGACCCTCCTGAAACAGAGAATTCTTTGGATTTTTTTGAGCTCCATTCTTTTTCATGGTGTGCATTTTGGCCAGCACAATGGCTTCCAGCATCATTACAGCTGCTGGAAATCCCCTAAAATTTAGTCACTTCATTCATGGCAATGAAGAAGTGAACATACATTGTATTATGGTAATGAAAAGTACCCAAACTAAGATTCTTTATTTCTTTATTCAGATTTGACAGTTGATAGTTCTACCACCTGAAAATATTTTCAAATCCCATATAAGATTTCTTTTTAATCTATGGTTCCATATTCATACAGACTGAGATTGACTTTTGAAAGTTTGTTACATTTATTTACAGTGAATTTTCTCTCATAAAGTGTTTTCAACACAGAAGACAATCACATTAGACTGTCATTCAGAAATAATAAATAGAAACACCTTATTACAATTGTGACATATACATAACATGGAAATGTGAAAAAGGATTCCTGAAGGGTTATTCCACTTGCCCGATGTCTACCTTCCTGAGGTTGTACAAGGATTTTACACCTTGTACTTAAACACCACATATTTTGGAAGCTTTATTTCACTGTATGTTCTGCTTTGCTGGTAGATGACCCCAGAAAACAACCAAAAATGTTAGCAAATATCCAAACTTAATTGGGTGTAATGCAGGGAAACAGAGCACTGTCCTAGACTGTAAAAATTGGTATATGTATATTTAAATGTCTATTTGCACAGAACTTGTGCAGAAAGAAGTCACAGAGGAAAATAAGATAAAAACTACAGAAGTATATGAGTTTTATGAAAATTTATTTTTATACTGCAAATAAGATTAAAGAATTTGATGTCTTTTTCCTTAATGAATACACAGTTTACAGGTGTCTTAGAACTATTAGAAGTAACCAAAATGTGTCGAAGAGTAAACTATCACAATACTACTAGAAACTCGGGAATGTATGAGGAAATTAGAGGGATAGATTGCAATCCTGAAGTATAAATATCATTGCTCTTTTATCATCAGGGTTTTATGTTTTTAAAAGTAGAACAGTGCCCAATTCATATTTCCTTTCATATCTGACTTTACAACCTTTCTAAAGTTCAGCTTAACATAACCTTCTGCATGCAACTTTGTCTCTGCATTTCTTTCTCATGCAGCTATTGCAAACTGCTTCCAACAGCACACAAGCAGGTATGTTTCAGGATATTTTTCCCCATGGTTCCTCCAATATATCAGTTTCTCAAAAAAGAAGGGCATGAAGATGAGATCCACTATTTAAGTACATTTGACACTGAGGATAATACATATAAGGCACATACAGGGAAATACCTTTTCCTCACAATTTGCAGAAAATTAGACAGCAGGAGACAGCTACTAAAAATAAATGCCTGCATGCATTCAAATAATTTGGGAAATACTTTCTAAATTAAATTAAATCATTGCACTAAATTGGAACATAAAAATCTATAAATTATATGAAATCTAATTCTTAGGTAGTCACCTGAACTCAACATGAAAACTACTGGATCTGACTAACCTTGGAAATTGCTTTCTCCTTCCCATCTGGCAGCAAGGTTCTGCACAACACAGCACCATCTACCTGCCCTCACAAGGAAACAGACTTTGTCTTTAGACCTTTAATATAGCTTTAATTAATATATATAATAAGGTTATAGGGTTACTTATATTAAGACATAAGTAGACATTTACCACTGTGTAAACGGAAAGCTTTATGGGGAAGTTCTTACTCGTGAAGAAAGTAGACTAAAATAAGAGGTACTGAATAAGCACTGAATTTTCAGCCTCACCTGTAATAATTCCCAGTCTCCTGTTGATGATTACTGACAAAATTTTCAAGATAACATAATTCATAGATTATAGCAAAGTTAATAACAAAATCCTTATAATATTTTAAGATAAGTATTAAAATATGAGATTAACCTTAGCACCAGAAGATAGGACAGCAAAGATCCACAGGAAAATCCACAGGAAAATAACTGAAGAGAGGTTACAGATTATGGTAACTGAGAAGCATAAAATACCATATGGAACAACTGATTAATTCCACAACATCAATGGATAGCAGCAAGAGAAGGACATTGATCTGAGTTTCCAGAATGCTGGGAAAGTAAGCTTACAGATAAACAATTTCACAGAATCATAGTATAGTTAGAGATCTTCTAGTCTGGAGATCATCTAGTCCAATCCCCCTGCCACGGTAGGGTCACCTAGAGAAAGTGACACAGGAACATGTCCAGGTGGGTTTGGAATGTCTCCAGAGAGGGAGATTCCACAACTTCCCTGGGCAGCCTGCTCCAGTGCTCTGCCACCCTCAGTGTAAAGCTGTTGAGGTGGAAATACTTGTGTTTTGGTTTATGGCTATTGCTTGTTGTCCTGTCACTGGGCACCACTGAAAAGTGTCTGGCACCATCCTCTGGGCATCCACCTCTGAGATATTTATATTCACTAATGAGATCCCTGCTCAGTCTTCTCTTCTCTGGGCTAAACAACCCAAAAGCCAACTCACACCTCCACCAAACCTTTCCCACAGGCAAACAAACAATGACCAAAACAAACCAAATACCCAAAAACCACTCTCTTCCTGTTCATGTTCCAAACTCATTATAATTTATCTTCTGGTAAAGCATCAATTTCAAGTAGTAAGACGCCAACTGCACTCAGATGTTGATAAATTAGAAAGTAGGGTTGCCGTGCTTTAAAATATATCAGTAATGTTCACACATTCTGCATAGTGAGGGACATCTTACAAAGGTAGATGAATACTGAGGGTTGAATACTAACAGTTACAGTCAGGGTCTACTTATGCTACTGTACACCTTATAAATGAAACTCAAATCATGTCTCACACATACCAAGTAATAGTGAGTTTTTAAGAAAAAACAAAAAGTCAGATTAAAAGAACAACAAAACGAACACCAACAGCAGAGGTTAATGCCCTAGTGCACATTATAAAAGAGGCCTGAGAAATTGCCATGCCATAGTTCAGCCTGTGAGCAAATCTGCGGCAAATATTTTTCCCTTCTCATAGGTGGCTGCGAATATGCAGCAACAGCTCTACAAAACACAGGCGTTGTGCAGCCCCTTCAGCTCCTTCATGCAGGATTCTTATCTTCCTTCACAACCTGCTCCAGCTCCCAAATTTCCTTTCCTTTCTTTAAATTCACTCACCAGTTTCCTCTGAGGCATTACAACCTTGCTGCCTGGCTTGAATTATCAAGTAATTTGCTATTAGTAAAACAGAGGAAAACAAAGGGATGTACTGGGGAAGAAGAGGTATGATATGTATCTTTATGTACCAAGGAGACATCTACTGAGAGAAGAAGCCTGGCCCCTTTGCAAAGCGACACCACTGTTGAAGGGATCCAGGCGGTGAGTGATAAGAGTCAGAGGATAGAATTGTTTAAAATTTGATAGGATATTGTTTATCAACATGGGAATGGACTCTTGATATTTATAACAATATATGTTCATTCAGTAGATTATTAAAACTAATTTTTTAACACTATATTTATTAGCCTACACCACATTATTCCCTGCAAATACAACAGGGAAATTTGCAGTTTTTCCATATGCCTGTTAAGAATTAGTTGATAATTGTCTCTTTTATAAAGAAAGAACTATGCACAGAAATTAACACTAAGTTTCACATTAATCTTGGTTATAAGTCTATTTCATGCTTGCACACACTTCGGTCACTGCTGGTTTCAGCGGTTGGGGTTAAACCACAGCAGGCCCTCATTATGTGCTATCCTTTGTTCCATCTAAGCATTTCCTGTAGCCAGGTGAAAAAACTGTTTGGATATAACATTGGAAATTGCATGATGCACACAGTCTGAGGCAAACAAATTAAGCTGGTATGGTCAATCTTCACACTGGCACATTTTTAAACATGACTGTACTTCGCCTGTTGCCAACAAATTGTATCAGAAGATTTGGCCCTGTCTTTAAAACCATATGCCTTTTCCTTTTTGCGAAAATAACAAAAACAACCATCAAGCAATTAAAAACTTAAAACAGCTTTCTGATTTGCAGTATGTGTTGGAGACAATCATCTTCACTTACATTTAACAACTTAGAAAAATGGGGAGACTGCTCTTTCAGTAAGTTCTACTAAATCTTTACTAACTGGAGCTCAAAGTTATTATCGGCTTCATATTTTCTTTATTATTGCTAGATAAAGACAAATGTGCACAAATGTGTGTATATGCCACTTAAAACTATAGAACATTCAACTCAGTGAAGACAAACCTAGCTGCATTTATTTTCCTGTTCATTTTCTATTCTCTCCATAAGAATGAAAAGTTCTATTAAGTGTAGGTTTAAAGTAAAAAGGAGTCACCATTTTCTGTGACAGAACCGCACTCTTTCTAGATCTAAGTTTATCTCTGTACTACTGGTTAATATGATCTGAAGTTAGTATGATCATTTCAGATGACACTGAAATGTCATCATATGATAATTAGTGCTGAATGGCTTCTCTTCTTGTTGTTTATATTTCAAAGACAAATAAATAGATAAGGGAACAGCTTTCACTAAAGAAGATTCCACTTGGCTCCTAATGATTAATGTTGAAGCCAAGAGAACAATCTTCTGCAGATTTACATAGTGAAAATGTTCCTCTGTCTGTTTGCTCTACACAGGATCAGGCATAATTTAAAGATCACAGGAGGTACAACAATATTGAATGGCAAATGGTGTAAGCTAAGGTCAAAATTTGAAATAGCATCGACAGCTTTCTTATGTTTTCCCGTAAATTCTTATGCTGTTGTAGCAAGATCATAGCACTTTCTCCTGAAGTGATAATACTGGCAGGTTCTGAATAACTATTATGAAATAGAGGGAAGTGGAAAATTTTAAATTACATTCCAGTAATTGGGAGGACATTAAAACTGAGACTCCTTTCACATTTGCTAAGGATACATTTGCAACTACAAATACTACTAGGCTGTGCAGAGGATATGCAACTGACAATTAAGGTATATTTTCTAGGGGGTTTGTTTATTTTAAGGCTGTCAGAATTCATTCAGCAGGCTTTCTCAGGCACCCATTTCAATAAATCTTAAGATATACTGAAAAGTTTTATTTTCAATTTGTCAACAATAAAAAATTATGCTAGAGGGAAGACTTACTTGAAAGAATACAGTATTCTAAAGAGAAAAATACTTCTTAAAATTAATCATCACGTTAAAATCACAATTTAAGAACTAGAATTATGGCTTCCTTACTGTCACAACTACATGATCCACTCTGTGGATGACAAGCTTAACTCTACATTGATAAAAGCTCACATTTACAGTAGGAAAATCAGGAAGTGTTATTCAACCTCATAGACTTCTGTTTTGTAGAGGTCTCCATATTTACTTTATCCAACTTGAAATTTAAATAATATTACTCAGAATAAAATTAGCAAATGATTGAGCAATTAAATTATGTCTTCTTGTGAAGACAAAAATTTAGATATTCTATAAAGCAAGAAATTCTGTTGTTTTAGTATAGCATGTTTGGAATAAAGATGCAACAGAGGTATATGCTAGATGAAGATTTCGAAAAGCCTGGAATCCAGTCGACGGCATGTGGAGCCCAGCAGCCAAAAAAAGGGATTTGCCAAACCATCTGTCTGTCTATCATATGGTCTTAAGCACAGACTGCATTGTGAAGTTCAGTGTCTCTGTAAAGGTAAGCCAGAAAAACTCTTCAGTTCAAAATACAAGATCAGTATTTTTTCTGCTTTATTTACTTAAAATTGATTTCTGCACCTCAAACAGCTTTAATTGGGATGCATATTATGCCTACAGGTTAGCAAAGATGCAGCTGGACTCCTAACAAGTTAAAAAGATTTTGAAAATTTCCAGTAACAGTCTGAAGAGCATTACATCATTTCACAGAACTGTATTAGATTCTTCTACTCAACTCTGTTGTTTTTATTCCACCCAACCCTCACTGTCAAAATTCCTACAGTTTTTCAAACTGGCACAATTATACTCTGCACAGCAAAGGCCTCTACAGTAATGCTGAAAGCATACAAATGGATGACTTCAAGAACAAACCAGGCTGTACTATCCACATAAATACAGTAATACGTGAGCAAATTGCATTTAACTGCTTAGGAACTGATGTACGGTAGACATTGCCCCGGAAATACAGGTGGATTCTACAAAACAAGGATGATTGAATACACTTCAGATGCAGAAGGAGTAACATTAGCTATTATAATTCTTGATAATTAGTTTTTGTATAAGAATAGGTGTATATTCACACCTCTCTAATTGTCAGTTCATTATAGGTGACTCATTCAACACAAGCTGTAACACCAGAGTAAGTAATTCTCCTTATGTAAGGAACCAGAATTGTTAACAGAACATGAAGCACACAAGCGCCTTAAAAACAAAAACTTAATTTCTCCCTGTTGGTATATCACACAGCATACTTTTTTTAAACTTAAAAATACAAACAAGAATATTCAAAGGAGGATAAATAAGAAAATTTCAGAGATAAAGTACAACAGGTCAGCATTCAGAAAGAGTGTCAATAAAGTTTTCCATTTTATAAACACAATAGTACAAGGTGCAAGGAATATAGTTCTACTTTCTAAAATATTATACATTTACATTCCTTATAGATGAAAAACCCTGTCACTGCAAATCAACAGTAAGTAACACAATCTCATCCTGACTATTTCCTTTACAGGTGTAGTAGAGAAGCAAAGATAGTTGCGATTAGTTACAGTGCTCTGAAATATGCTGAAAGACTTTCTTCTGTTAGCTGTGTTTGCACAGAATGATCTGGAATATAAACACATTAAGGATAACTTCATATAGTTCTTTTAATAAAAATCTTTAAAGAATATCTCTGAAACCCAGCTATCAAAGGTACACTAAATAAACTACCTGACATCAAGGTAATTAAAATGTACAGTTCTACTATTCAAAATAATTCATGTTAGAGTAAATTCAAGGACAATTGCAATTTTAAAAATTAGTAAGTTTAAACAGAGGATCACACAATCCCTTTTTAAAATTAATCTTACCATTTTCTTCTCCCTTGTATTGCTAAGTTTAAGAACCTGATGACATCAAATTTTAACACTTTTAGGACACTCTTGAAAACAGTGGCAAATAAAGATAGATCTGGTATTTCTCATAAATGAAAACCACAATGAGCTCTCCCTACTACAATCATATCTCTCCATACAGACAAGAAGACAACTACAGTATTTTTAAACTAACATTTCCGATTTCTTAAGCACTAACACTGAAAAACAAAGCTATGCCATACTTCTTCCACATGGTACTTCTAAAATTGAAAACTCTAGGCATTAAACATTTTTATGATCAGCCAGTATGCTGAAGAAATTATCTCACTCTAACAGCTTTAAAGGAAATCAATTCAAAAACCGTACAAAATGAGACAAAATAACTGACATCCTACATGTCAATTATATTTTTATTTGACATACATCACAAAAAATAATAGGAAGAATCAAATTTTTCTGCTTTCCTTCTATAAGATGCTTTAAGATCAAATATTTATAGGCTTGCACAGAAAAGCATAGTGGCAAAATTTTTGCAGCAAGACTGGGAATGGTCACTATTCCACGTATTTTCCTGCCATGGTGTCTGAAACACTACACATAAATCCTTAGAGTAACAAGATACACTAAAACCTTGCACTTGATTTTAAGAAAGGTTTTTGTTGTTTTTTTTTTTAACCACACAGCAGATACTAAAGGCTGGCAAGATATTTGACGTCTAGATCGACTTGAATGAAGAGATGCTTTCCAGTTAACACAGGGCAGCACAAATGCACTTAAATTTATGGGCTTATGGGGTTAGCTTAGAGGCCTAATAATAAAAGCATGTGTCCACTTTTAAGCAGAGCCAGGTAGGCAACGTTATCCCTTTTTGACTGGCAAAAGTGACAGTTTCTTCTTAAAAACCTATTTAGTCAAAATGCCACCTGTTTTAAAGCTTGAACAGTGACCAAAATACTTACTTTCAAGTCAACTTGCTAATTCAGTGTCTGTATTCTCTCATTGAACTAACACTGTTGGTAGGATGGGATAAACTGGCATTTATTGATGGAAGAAGCCAGCAACGGGACATACTCTCTGCTACAGACGAGCTGAACAGCACAACACCCAGACCCCGAGTGTGCAGGTCCACCACATCAGCATCAGCCTGGAAGCGTAGCATGTGCATGGGCAAACATGTTGTCCCTGCACTGAATCACACTGCTTTGTAACAGACATGCAATAAGCCCTCACACTTGTTTTCCAAAACCAAGGTGCAGTTCCTTTTTTTGCAGCAGTTATCACTACTCATTATTTCTCACTACTACTTAGTAAGAATTTAAGTAAGAATTCGTATTAACAGAACTTACAGTTTTCATTTAAAAAAACCTCCAGAAAGATGACATTCTTTAGAGAGTATATTCTTCAGAAATGGTAATATATTAAGGGTAATTTGTACTGTATTAAGTGCTATGGGTTTATATTATTTATCAGTAATCCTCAAAAAACTTCTGCTCAGTAATATAGGATGTATTTTCTATCTGATGGTAACTTACTTTTATCCCTGTCTTAAGAACAAGAAGCTCCCAGTGCCTTCCCACAAGAAACTGTCATCATTCAAAGCTGCAAAGAGAACAGACATGAAGGGCTACATTTGCTGCCTAAAAAGTGACAGCTGCTGGTGTGTTTTGCCTATACAGAGAAATCTGACCCCAGAGCAGACAGTTATCCGAACTCTATTCCTGTAAAAATAGCTAATCCATAAGAACTGAAAGCCATTTTCCTCATATTTAAATTGCAAAAATGGCCATTAAGCTTTGTTATCGTTTTCATAATCTCTGAAAAAAGTCTGTGTTAAAAGCTTCCCCTCTAACACTCCAGACATTATGTTTCTCATAGTTTCTACCCACGGAAGACTCTTAAAGGGCTGTAGCACAGTAGCTGCATCATGACTACTGAAACCTTTATGGCCCTGAAGTTTCTGCTCTAATCTACTGTTGGCTTTGGAAGAATCTTCCCCTTACTATTCCCTGATGTGTCTTCCTGTCACTGTTTTGCCTTTAGAAGTTTTAAGCCATATGCTGTCTCTCCTTAGCCCACATGATTTTTGATAAAAGATGTGGTTGTTCATAGTGATGCTCACGTATTCTAGAAGTAAGAGAAATACAAATATTCTGCAGTTCTCCACTACTGAGAACTGCTGCTGTAACATGAAGAAGATTTTATTCCCTTTAAGATTGGTGTGCAGGAAGAAAGAGAAGAAACCACAAAGTTCTCCACTAATACAAAACATCTTCAAGTAGCAGACAAAAATACATCAAAAGATACTTTTAATATAACATCAAATCACTCTACTTGGTTTTATATAATGAGAAATTCAAATAACCTAGATGCACATGATTGTTTAAGAACTGGTTCACAGTAAATGAATTAAGTTCTTACAAGAATATGTTAGTTCTCTGATAATCAAGCTTTATCCTTTGTTTAATTTAAAATTAGGTGTTTCCCTTCCCAAATCAAAGTATCTTATAGATGGCACATATTCACTGAATTGCTCTAAATATATACTGAGAAGATGAAACTCAGCTGAAGGGGTATCACAGACAGCACACTACCTGTAAAATGTGGTCATTTTATGCTGTGCTTACTGGAAGCTTTTCTGTGCAATGATCTATTTCAGTATAGCCTCAAAAAGTGTGCTTTGCAGTATCCTAATGTTCAAAGGTACCAATCATCCCATAGAGACAATACATTGTCCAAATCAGAACACAATCTCAGGACTATTTCTTCAATTGTGTGCCATGCTCTGTTTGTGAGCTTTTGAACCTCCTCCCCTAGGTTCATTTGTTTTCTTTAACACTGAATTTGCCTAATATCATCAAGTTAAGATTTTGTCAAATGCATGTGAAACAAAGCTGATATAATATTACCATACCAATTTTGGTAAAGAATTTTAAGTTACTCATTAGCCAAACTTTACAGCATTAATTTCTAGAAGTAGTTAAAATTTAGTCAGTCCTTCCGTGGAGTAACAATACAACGGAAGTTATACCAACATCAATAATATTAGCATTCCTTATTAAACAGCAATGTAAATGAGATGCTGCTTACTCATCTATTTATAAACAACCAGATCTCACAAAAATGGATTCTGCAGCAAAAAAGGGCAAGTAACTAAGCAAGAAAGAATTCTCACATAAAGGCTAAATGCAAAGACACCTAAATTTGATATCTGAAGCAATATTATCCCATGTGTGGTGATGTGGCATGGCTGGGATGTAAAGTTTAGGCAATGTACATCATGTTATAAGCCTAAAGACAGAATGGTTGAGGAAACAATGACTGGAATGAATGGCTCTGCAACTGACAAATATAAATAACCTTCCTTACATATGCTAGCACAGAAAACAGGTGGAAGACCTATCCCACTTTGAAAGCAAATATTTTTCCACTACCTTTCACTACATACATACTAATATGAGAGGAAAAAAAGGTGTGCATGTGACATTTTTTCTTCCTCAATTTTAACTTCCTATTTTAATAGTTTGGGGGTTTTTTTCATTTATTATGATGCCCTTCCAAACAATCTATGCCCAGGAATGACAATCAAGTGTATTCCTACAAGCTGAACTGGGAATTTTCAATTTGAGTCATAAGAATCTTAAAAAAAAAAAAAAAAAAAA
>VZRN01004657.1:1454098-1502077 GCA_013397935.1 Dasyornis broadbenti | reverse complement strand
AAAAAAAAAAAAAGTGAAAAAACTTAAACAATTGCAGGTCTGCAGCTCTGATGTTGTTACTGTCTATTTCACCCTATCAGTACAGAAGAAAGAATAAGTACCAAAGCTGTCATGTGTCTGACCCTCATCTTTTACACTCTCCTTTTTTTCTCTACTATGAAAACAACTCAAAACTATACATAATGCTTGAAGAACATGGAGTATCACCTTTACAACAGCTTATCATTATCAGTAATATTATAAAGGCAGGGGAAAAACATAACAGGTCTTAGTGGATAAAAGGTGCTACTTCTTCATACTTCCTAACAAAAAAGGAAAAAATTAAACCCATTAAACCCAGTTTTTCATTTTATCTATATTTGACTATTTCTTAAGTCTTTGAAAAAGAAGTCCTAGGTAAAAAAAAAAAGAAAAAAATCCCAAATTTCCCTGTCTGGCCTCACAGGAAAGGCATTTGATTCAGCAACTCTTCTCAACAGAGTATAAAAATACAACCTTAATTTAACACTACAAGATTACCAGGGCCACAGTGATGAACTATATATCCAAAATAGAAATTAATTATGCCAGGAAGTTCTAAAAATATTCTAAGATTAATCATCCTCTTCATTCATCCAGAGAGGTCAATCTACTCAGCTTTTGCTCTTTATGTTCCAATGTGCAGTTTACATATCAAGAGGATAAACCAGCTGTTACAGTTGAGATGGTAACAAACTGATTTCTGTCAGACTTTTTGTCAACTATTTTATGTTACAAGTTGAAAAGAGCAGCAAGGATATCATATTTATGAAGACAGTATAGAGCAAGCAGTTTGTGAAGACATTGGTTGCAACTTATTTTCGTTGTTTCTTTAAATGTTTTATTATTTCTAAATTTAAAAAGCCATTTTGTTATATAACTTCTGTATTGAAGCCTTTATAATACCACTATTAAACATATATAGCCTCCTTCTAATTGCATTTCTTAAAATTATCTCAACTTCCCTATAACTGATGACAAATATGAAAACACTTAAGGAAAAATTCAGTTTGTAAAGTCATTTCCTAAAAATTAACCATCACATAAGAGCACTATCTGTTGAAGCACAGTCTCTGTGCTGAAGCAGCCAAGGATTTTTACTGAATTAGGCTATTGATAAGACTTAAAATGCAGAAATAAAATGTACTTGAAAAGGATTTGGCTATTCTTTAAAAAAGAACAGAGGAAGGCAACAGAAAATACTACCTTTTGAGATCTACCTTTTCATAACTGCAATTTTACAAACCACATTCAAAATTTGCTCCAGGGCTGTCACTTTTTGGAGATAAAAGCAATACATCCTAAACTCAACAAAGCAGAAGAAAAATAACATAAAATGCAAAAATACTTTCGTACTTCTTATAAATGCTACTCTATTAAGGCAAATAGTTAATAAAAATGGGATATTGCTGAGACTAACCAGATCCTCCTCAATGAAGAACTAATTTTCATTTTAGGACAGTGTATTGAAGCTTGCCTATACAAGTCTAGTGAACAAACTAGTATTTAAAAAGTATTGCTGTAACTTAATTTTTGTATAAATTATAAACACATGCACACACATACATCTGTATAAAAATACCCTCCTTCTGAAGGAAATACTTTGGAACTAGATTAAAATAAATAGACATACACAAACAGCAGGAGTTAATTAAGGAATTTCCCCTCTACAGATAAGCTCTTAAAGAATATTTTACATTTATATATCAGAATCCACACATTCATGATCAAAATTACCATTCAAAATAGTTATCCAATACAGAGATTGTGTAATTACCAGAGTGATGCACTGCATTTACATCCACGCTGTAAACACCTAAGAGTTGTTAATCACTAAATTACATAGAGATTTTAAATCAATTATTTGAGTACTAAATAAGAAGATGCTTAAGTGCTTTCTTAATATCAACAAGTAAATATTAATCTATACCTATGGGAAAAATAACCATGCTTGTACCTAGTACTCACAGAAAACTGGCTTCATTGAAAGTAAGAACTTAACTTACCAAATGTTCTCCTTGTTATTTTTAACTGTCCATGATTATTTTTCAACTTGCCTTACAACTCCTGGCTGGAGAAGAACCCTACAGCTGATTCTACATTTAAGATATTTACCTTGATAGCCCCAAAAGCCCAGCTTTCCTAGAGATCTGTTTCTAAATGAGACACATAAGTCTTGTTCCGTGTAATGTCTCTCTATGCGTGTTCATAGGCTAAATATCCACCACAAGTGTTTACAGGCTAAATGAGCTGCTCCAACCTGAAGAAATTAGCAGCTACAATATTACTAGTTTCTAGGAAGCACAAACTTTTAATGTTTTTACAGTGACTAGCAAAAGGAAAATTAGTATCTGCTAAGCAGATTTATCCTGTAAGACAGTATCATCAAATGTATCAATTTCTTGTGCTATGTACAGCACGTATTTGGTGACTGACAAAGGTAACAGCTGACTTAGGGTTTGACCACCCCTTAGGGCTAGGTAATCCTGACATTAATGCAATACCACTTCAGTGTGTCCATCACTGCCAGGGACTTCTGGCCCCTTGATTTATCAGTTAGGCTCCTTGCTTAAATTTAAATGTACCCAGTTAATTTTCATTTAAACAACACAGGGTGCAATTCCGGTGACAGCAGTCTCACACAGAGAAGCAGACTTTACTGAAATTGACAAGGGCAATAGGAAGTGATGGCCCTCAGCCTGCACAGTTATAAAAACCTCAACTTTTCCTTTTAAAACCAGCATATTTCAATCTTAAAGAAGCTGCATAAATAAAACATGGAAGAACCACAAAAGTACTACCATGCAGACAAGGGGTGAAGGTGTGGGATGGCAGTGTAAAGCTTCTGCAATTTCATAATTTTTATTTATATTTTAAACAATTGTGGGTACTTATTAAATGATTTAAAACATAAGTATTATAGACAAGTAGACATTGAGAAGTTGAAGTAGAAGTAAAAAATGGAAGTGCATTCCACAAACTTCTGCTTAGTTCAGTTGAACTTATTGGAGAGAATGCTTTTCCACAGAGTGGGTATAATACAATCATTGGATAGTAAATAATTAATATCCAGTAGTCTTTGAGTCCAGGTGTCTGAAAACATGGGGATTCCACAAAATGGTGGCTCAGGCGTCCAATCCTGATTAAAATTAATTTCCACAAGCAAGCAAAAAGATAGCAAATACATACTCTTTTCTGTGATGTGTACTTTGTTGCTGTGTAGTTATTTAAATAATCTAGTAAGTTATTAAGTACAGATACCTATTAGTCTGTGTGGCTTTAAAAGTACCAATGTATACTGTCAAAACATTCACATTCATCACGTAATTCCTTACAAGAGCACTTGTTTTCATTATGCTAATAGCCTAAGCCAAACACATAAGTAAAAACAGCTGTGGAAAAAGAGGCAGGAAAGAAGCCTTCGGCACAGAAAGCAACACACTGCTATCTTTTATCCTTTATCTTTGAACAACATACTGTCAGCTTTTTCTCCCTCATCTTTTATGGGGCACAGCTTTAACTGGTGAAAGTTTGCTTCAGGTGCCCAGTAGCTGCCATCAAAGGCTTTCTGGGTCAATGAATTGTATTCACTGCCATTAAGATAGGATGCACTCAGAAATGAAACAAAAGCTCATGATTTTCAAGCCAGCAACACATCTTGGAGCAAAGATCTTGATCAGTAGGGTCTTGAAAAGCCTGAAGAAAAATTTTCAAAAGACAACTTTTGACCTATTGCAAGATAACCATAAACTAAATTTCTATTTGGGTCTTCTAGACTTAAGAGTAGAACAAAGCAATTTCAACCCAGCTGCAGCACAGACATAACGCAGTTCACCTCTTTTGATGGCTCATGAATAAAAGAGCAGCTACCCTGTGGCAGTTTCTAAATAGCATAGCCTCCTCATCTCAAAATATCCCGGGTTCCAGTCTTAACCTCAAAAATCTAAGTGTACTTTTAATTGGGTAATTTCAAGTGCTAATACTCTAGACTGCGAAACTGTCAAGCCACTCCAGCAAAGTTCCTTTCATGAACTGATTAACATATAAAGAAACATTTAACGAAGAGGTAGTATAATGAAGAAAACTGACTCTCATAAGCCCTCTGTTGATCAGAGACTGATTATTTAGGCTGAAAAGCAAAAATTGAACAAATAAAATGGAACAGTTTTGTAAAGTTTTGAATCTATCAAGTTCAGGTGTAGGCTATGGTACTTTGATTCTATTTCACTGCCTTTTGCACTTCCACACTGACATTTCTTAGCACAAATCAGATATTTTGTTTCTGGGTATGGTAGCAAGGATTAATTATAATGCAAACTTTTAGCTAATTCACTAATGTTTGATGTTTACACTGGTTCCCACTTAAGAAGAGGTGGTGAATGAAGTAATATGGCAAGACCAGCTTTAGTGTAAGTCTTGTCAAAGGGCCTATTTCCTCTTTATTAGTCTGACCATAGGGACAGTACTTCACAGATATGTGACAATGGTTAAGTTTTAGGGGAAAATCATTAATTTCGTGTGTTTCATTGAAGAAAAATTTTACATACACTAAATAAATAAATAAATGGACAAAATAAAATAGAAAATGTTGCAATCTGTCATGTACTTTATCTCACCAATTACTACTGGATAGCAGTTGACACCAAAATACATTTAAAATGTTAACCCTCCATAATGCTTCTTTCTGTCCTTCTGAAAAGAAGACCCAAAGCCTCCAAATAATTAAAATGTCCAGACCTGCCAGCAGTGTTCACACTGTCATGCCCAAGAGTATTTTAAAAGCCTGATGTGTGCACGTCTTTGGCATTTGCAATTAAATTCTGCCTTGGAAGGAGCTAGGTTTTCCTCCCAGCTCCACAGCTTGACCAGAATTCCACTCCTGCAATTCTAGATAAGGATTTTAGGCATGTGCTCTGATTAAATTAAAAAAAAAACCCCTAAACCAACAAACGACATTCTAAATTAAAACAAAGTGAAGTTTTAAGCACGATGTGAAGATGTGAAGATAATTATTCAAACTGTCAGTGCCAGTACACATTTGCCTCTAGGGTGTTGAATGCTATTTGTTATCGATAATAGAAAAGCTTCACACTGCACAACTTCTCAGCCAGAATACTGTTTGTTTATATAGTTCTTAAACAAAGTTTCCAGTCTCATTTTCCCTTCCCCTTTTTTCCATGTAGTGCACAGAAATGCAAAAATTATTGTTTAGGTATATATATAGATGATATGATCAATTTTACAAGGGTTATAAACACTCAAAAAGTCATTGCCACATTGCATGTTTTCTTCTTCTATGAACATTTCTTTCTCATGTAGAGTTTTCTATGGACAACATGCAATATGCAAAAAACCCCAACCAAACAAAAAAAAGCAGAAGAAACTTTGCTATGATCTAGACACTGTAGGGAGAAATACTTACAGGAACATTAGTTAATTAGTTTTGATCTACTACTGAATGCTGGTAAAGAAAACTACTGACAAAGACTAATATTGCCTCAAAAGAAATAAATATCATCTAATAGTTGAAATACTGCACAAGTTTCATTAAATACAGTAAGTATATTATATATAGTGTAGCAAGCATATTTTAGTTTCTGTTACACTTTCCTAAAATTGTGGAAGTGTAACAGGAAAGCATCTTCTTATGTCTGAATCTTAAAAATCGAAGTGAACACAATTCTGTGAGACTAGGTTTTGGCACATAAATTTAAAAAACAAGAGTCTATCCAACAGAAGGAACGCTGCAAAGCCAATTATGCTGAAGTCTATTCAATTTCTTGCAACGTCTTTGCAATAACCTGTTTGACAAATAAATTTGACAACAAATGCAATTGGGCTTGTGAAAACATACATTCACATTATTTTTTAATATCTGTTCTGTAACAACATGTGGAAACATGCTAAATTAAGACACCTATTCATGGAGTATTTAAGGAGTTTTACAGAGTTCTGCAATTGCAGATACCAAAACACAATTTTAATGTAGCAAGCACATTAATATGGAGCTCACCAACCATTTTAATGGAGAACGAAATTATCATGCAATATAGCAGACACTGTATTCAGTTCAGCCATATTTAAAGAAAAACTCTTTACAGCTTACTATGAAAAAAACCCTGTTACTCACACATCATCAAAATTCTTTCCAAAGAGCAGCATTTTAACTGAGTGGAGCAGAGATCCCTCATCTAACTAAGATGCAGACTGAAAAGGTAGAATTAAAATGGGAAGAAGTGTATACTTTTCGTTTATACTTTCAGTTCAGCCTGTGCCTTTCATAATTGTAGAAGCCTCAATAAATGAAAATAATATGAATCAGACAATTTATAATTCTAAAATTACTGGCCAAGACTTCATGCAAGGTAGCACTTCCAATTTCATTTTATGTGAAGGATTTTGTAGACAATTAGAGCAACATGAACATTTAGCAAAACCCTGGATACTTTCATTCTTTCATTTTAAATTTTCACTTGGAACTTCCATTGATTTACTTTCATTCTTTTTAGATATCCTTGATTAATTTCAGAATTAAGATTCTTGATTAATTTCAATTAAAATCCCAGTGCTTTGTTTTTCATAAGAGACATGTTTGAGAGAGCTGCTGTGGTACCTTTAGGATTCAGTATGTGAATAGGCATCATAGTGCATAAGTAACCATAGGTTCACACAATGGTTATGGTCCCTTCCAACTGAAAACAGTGAAAAGGTTAAAAGTACCCTTGTTTCATGAATAAGAAAGTGTATTTAAGGTATTCAAAAGTCTGACAGTCCATAAAGATCCGTTAAAGAAAGTTACAAAGTATAGCTTAGGACAACCTCGTTACACATGGCAATTTAAATTTCGATTTCAAAGGCCTGAGCATATAGCACCCACTGAATCAGTTTGGCTGAATCAACAGGACATGGCCTGAATAAGTGATTTTTTTACTTAGGTCTACCTGAACAATAAAATCTGTATCATCTGTATCAAAATCAAACAAAAACAACAAACTCCCTAGGCATTTTGACCTATTCATTGCTAATTTGGCTATAGTGATTAAGTCATATGATATTTACAAACTGAAAAGTGTGAACTCTCAGAGTGGTAAAATTGGTGAAACAGTCAAGGGGTCTGTGTAACTGGGAACACTCTGCAAGTTGCAATGACATCGCATTGTAGGCTGTTTTAGTCTGCCCACATGTGTCCAATCCCCCTTCCAGCAGCAGCTGTGCAAATCCTCTTTCTCTGGCCACTCCAACATCAGAGGCTTCCCTTACTATGAAAAAAATGTATATACTTGCTGTTTAACCAGGGTGCATTAAAAGCTATTGTAGTATTACACTGATTTTGAAGATCCAAAATAGGTAAATTGAATTACATGAGAGACAGCTTCTAATCACTTGGATATCAGTTGAGTTGCTAAATAAATTAATATTCTCTCTGAGTGTTTGGTTTTTCCTGCAGATATGGAATGCTATGGCATGTGATATTTCAATCTATTTAACAAAACAGTGCCAACTTTTAAAATCCCAAATAAATTTCTTAATGCTATAAGAAACATTGTTGGCAATGTGGCAGAAGGAGATCAAGTACAAGTGGAGGAGGCACTTATATATATATATTAATATATTTAAAACATAATGGTTCTATAAGAATGCAATTGAAAAAATTACTACGTAATGAATCTAAAGGCAGAATTAATACTACAAACTCATATGTTGTCTAGCTCAAATTAACAGTCACAGTTACCACAGATCTTATATTCCATATTCCCTCTCTTCTACTCTTTGTATACATATCCGTGGCTAGAGAAATCCTGATGCAAAAGTTTAATTAGACCTATATTCACAGACATTTATAGTGGAAAAATATGCCAGGTACTGGGCAGTAAAATAGTCACTACTTACTTGATGCAATACAGTTAGTGTCAAACCTCTAAACAATTTTTACTGAATCGTTCTTTTGATGTTATTTTACCTGTATGTGCAGAACAAAATCAAATTTCAAAGGCTTGACAGTCACCATGAAATGAATTCTAATCCTCCTGACATGTCACCAAATACTTTCACCTCTACTGAGAATATGCAGGCTATTCCAAAGATTAAAAAAAATGTAATTCAGAAATTAGAGTCATGCAATCTCATAAAGTGCATTCATAAAAAGTGATTCAGAAAAAATAATGAACTAAAATCAACATTTCAGTTCAGCTCAGTCACAAAGTATGGGCTTAACACCGACTCTGGAATTGATCCTTGAGCAACATTTGACTAGATTTTAATAATGGTTTATTCAGACTTAAAACACAGACACACTCTATCATTTCACAGTTCTTCACACAGAAAATACCCAGGAATTTTTTATCATTTCTCTCTGAAATTCCTTAGTAACTGTGTTAGGAACACAGACACACCACATTTCAGCATTTCAAGGATAACCTGCAGAATCTGCAATACACCCGTAGGAGCTATTTCAGCATGATGCCTAGCATAGCAGACAGGTTTTTCCAGTCACCTCTGGGGCAATGCACTCAGCCCGAAACAAAAAAGCACCAAAGTGGCTTATGAAGCATGATTGCTGAAATGGGTCCTATTTAATAAAAAAAATACGGGATTCAGTTGACAGAAGGGGCGCTATCACTTATCCGAAGTAGCTGGTTTTGGGTTTACTTAGGTACCATTTCTCGAAGCTAGAGGCAGTGCAGGCTGCTGCCAGGGCTAGAAGCCTCAGTTCTTGTGGCAGAGTGTTTCTCTAAATCCCTTGTAACTGCTGAGGAGCCAGCAGCACCAACCCAGAGCTGCACGGGAAGCAACTTACAGGGTATTAACCACAGTGGAGAGCACAGACAGGCACTTGTTTTTCTGGAAAAACAACAGAGACCAACCACAGTTCCTCAGAAGGTCAGAAAAGCAGCAAACACTTCAGTATTTTACAGCACATTGCCAGGTACTTTTATCACAAGCTATCATATAAGCAGTGTTGATTTGACACTCTCACACCTGTGCACTGGCCTTCAAAGGAAAGATCTGACAGGTTTTTCTCTAAGATGTATCATCCTAGATTTTATGCAAACTGCTTTTTGTTACAGAATTTTAATATTTAATATAATAGGGAAATGCAGGGTTTCCACACAGTTTTGTAAATACCAATCAAGTTTAATGAAAGTTTTTGTACTTTGAATTTCTACAAAATGACTCAACAGAAACTATGAAAAAGAATGCTACTATTGTGTTTCTTGAACATTTGAGCTTCATGGAAATTGCTCAGTATCCTGTTCACCAGACTTACACCATCAGTCTCACTGTCACCTGTGGGTGTCCGCGCTGTGTAACAGGTATGCCTGCAAGAAACCTCCGCCTATCCTTACAGACAAAAATCTAACAGTTAAATTCTCTGTGCTAATGGTCCTTTATTGTTGACATACATTGGGCACAAGTCTGACAGAGAAGAAACTACTTCAGTTTTTCCTTTCCGAAATGGTGAAGCCTGAGATTTAGCTTCATTGAACACAAGCTCTTGCATTCCTAATGAGTTGCTCCTTTTGCTCTTTCCATACCAGTAAATGTTTGTCATTTCAATGCTAAATATATCATATATAAGCAGCCTATCTTCAGGTAGAAATTGTACTAAAAGGTAATAACTGTGTATGTGATTTATTGAAGCAAGTATGCAACAAGGAATCAAAGAGTCAGCTTTAAGACACATGATACGGCTTGGACACATTATAAAAAGTTATTAATTTTAGTTAATTATATGTATACACACAGATACACACAGTATTTGCAATAGTGCTTTAGGGAAGCCCACTTTGCTACTTCTCTTACTGCTCTTCTCTTACTTATTACCCCTGAACCTGAATTTGAATATTGAAAATCTTTTCTCTGATAGAAACTACAAAGCATTTTTAGTGAGACGGTAAGTACATAGCTTTATCTGTAATGTAACAATTTCTTCTCATCCTCAAGTCCATTCAGTTAATGGTTGTGTGTCAAAAACTGGCTGCAGGAGAATGTTGAAAATCGTATCTCTTCTAGAAACAGTTGTCAAAGTCAGGAATTAAGGATCAAGTATGCCACTAAAGCCTGACTAAGCTGTATAAGCAGTAAGCATCATTCGAGATTACGTTCAGATTGAATTCTAACATTCAATTTCTACATTGGCATCTGTGTATTTACAGTGTGTCTAATCCAGCTACACAGCAGATTTAATTAAAAGGCAGATTCTTTCCTTTCATGCCCTCCCCCTCTTGAATCTACCAAATTTAGTATCCCAATCCCAACTCCAAGCTGAATCAACACACGCTGTAGCATATAACAACCTTTCCCTTTTAACTGTAATGTTGTTTTTCCATTTTCTGTCCTAAATTGTTGTGCAGTACACTAATATCCAACTTCATTCTAGAAGCTGGAAGACTAGTACACTTATATACACACTTTTATGTACAATATGTGTATACAGTCCTTACAAGTTGTTCACTGAATCTGCTTAATGCTAAAAATAAAACTAAAACTTCTATCACAAATCAGAAAATAAGGATTTAAAAATGTTAATTAACAATAGCATTCCTAAAAAGCAGGACTAAACAAATATTAACTTCTGGAGCTTAAACTGAGAGAGATTAAAGCATAATAAAAACTTCACATGCTCACAATATGAATGCTTGAGGTGAATATAACACACATGGATGGTCATACAAAAAAGTACAATTTTGTATCCTGGAAAATTGAGAGTGGTAGACTGTTGAATGAACTCTAACAATACAACATGGCATGGTCAAAACTTTCAGGTTTTACTGTTAGTTTCTGCAACTTTATTATTCTAACTTAGTGTCACAGTAAATGTGGATTCTGCCCTTGCCTGACACTCGGCTCTTCTTGAACTTGAAGATGCCCCTTGGCTTCTTAAACATCTGATTCTAATAATTCTCCTCATACCAGAACTCTTAACCATCTTACTTTGATCAATCCCACAACAAAGAATACAATTGAAAGTTGTATTTCCTGGTCTGGCTGTTGACAGTTAAGACACAGGACTTTTGCTCATTTTGCAGCTAACCAGAATTTCCAAAACAAGGTTATAAAATATCTGTTCCTCAGATTTTTTTATCCCTTCTAAGGCACTGCACTTTTAAAAATGTATACAGACTAACAGATGCTGCTCTGCAGCCACTGGCCGCCAGCAGTTCTGCAAAGCAGCCCCATATACTCTCAAGCTAGACCTGTGATTACATAATTTTGGTGACATCTAGAGATCTCCAAGTTTGGAACCCCACTGAACTGGGCACTGTCCAAACACAATGGATATCATGATTTTTTTTCTTTCCCACAGTTATTGTTAAGCCTTTTTAAAAAAATACACTCCTATAGACAAGTATTCCATGGCATTCCTCAACAGCAAGTAAAAAAAAAGTATACATAAAAAGCAAGATGCTATTAATCTTGCACCTTTTCATTATTATAAGCAGTCATCAGATGAAAATTAAGTACATCTTCAGAAGCTTGCTTCCAAATAATTTAGACTATTACAGAAGAAGATAATCTAGGAGCTGAAAAAAATGTAGCAACTGTCATTAAAGAACCTTTAAAATACAAATATATATATATAAAGTTGGGGGAAAAAAGACAATGTTTCTGAGTTTGAAAATAACAGGAGGAATCTGTCAAAACTGCACGAGCTAGCTGATCTCCAAATAAAAGCTGTGAAGAGAGGTAGGTTAAAGGTATTGAGTTTGGAAACATTACTGTATTGCTAAACTTGAATTTTGCTGTGACTCTTTTCATTATTATAACACCTTTCTTCCAGGACAGATTGGCATTGGCCATAAGAAAACACAGAATCTGAATTTTTAATCCAGTATTAAACCAGAAATATCTGCTAAGCATCTTTTAAAGTCCATGGATACAAATAGTATTTATAAAAAACCCCTCTGTCTGAATTTTTTAATTGAGTTTTATAAGGTTCTGAAGAATAAAACATGATTAAATTGAATTTTTCTAGCAGGTCTCAACATAGGGACTGGAAATCACCATCAGCACTTAGAGAAATAAAACAAGGGCGTATTTCCTGTTATCCTTAGTTAGCTAGGTTATTGAAATCAACCAAACTGAAATGAAAAATCCTAATGAAAAAGGTATTTTTTTGCCTTTACACTAGGAGAAAACAAATTTATTGGTTTCTATAAAAGCTATTATGAACAAGTCATCTGATGCTAATATTTGTAGCTGACATGCAAGTTACTGTAATTCTCTTTATTAGAATACTGGGTTTGGGTGTGGCCTTTTTATAACTTCCATTTCCCCTCTAGCATCTTAATATTTTGGCTCCTTTTCTTTTTCAGAAATTTTCTTTCACTCTTCAATTCATTCCCACAGAGCTATGAATACTTTTTAAGGAAACTCCATTTAGACTACACATTCAGCTAGTCTGTGAGAAAGAAAAGTGAGACCAGATCAAATTAAATGGAAAAAATGCATTCTTAAAAATAAAGCTGTTTGAATAAAAATAACTGGTATTAATATTAAAACACCTTTAATTAAAACTGCTGAAAACAGAAAATGTTTAAAACCCAACAGCTTATCCCTTAAAAAACACATACTGTGGACACTGCTAAAACTGTGAACCAATATTGTTTCCCGTGGGTCTCCAAGGGCACCTAGGAATTATTTAATATACAGAACTTTTTTGGAACTCATTTGGCCTATGGGACAAGTCATTTACCTTCTTAATGCTATTTTGTGTATGGAGCTCAACCATATAAATGAATCTGTGTACTTCAAAAGAGTTAAGAGCAATAAATTATTATATTATAGAGTGTTTCCTGACCATTTCTTCTCATTATCTCGCTGCAAGAATGACTGTTTTGCTGGGGAATAAGCATTAACATAAATTACTCAGGTTTTTCTTTCTAAAAAAGGAGTTATATTCCTCTAACTCAAGAAAATCTACGGGAAAAGTGGTGAACTGCTGGTATCCTGAGCTCTTTTGCAAGGCAGCTGAGGGAGGAAAACAGTGCCCAGTCCAGTCAGGACATCAACTACTGGTTCATTTCTCCTTCTGCTCACTTTGCTGGGGCTTTCCCTTGCCACAGCAAGAGAGTGTGGTGTGTTAAACTGCTTAAACAGTTTCAGAAATAATGTGTTGCTTACAGCCTCAGTAGACGGAAATTCCATGCATATCAAGATAAGAAAGAAAAGAAAAAAATAGATGATGACCACCGGTCCCCCTCTGCTCCAAACCACCAACCATGTACACGGATAACGTATATCCACGTTCTTTTCCCAAAGACAGCTCAATATAATCAACATTACCTAACCCACCATTCTCACAAACACATTTTTCATTTGCAGGATGAAGTCAAGTTCCAACATTTTGAAAAAAAAGTCAAAAATATGTAAGAAAACCTGGTTTTTAGTTTCAGAAATATGAGTAAGAGAAGAGGAGCCTCTTTTGTTAAAAGTAAAAAATATTAGTTTGCATTTACTTCAAACTTTATCAAATCTGAGTCAGAATCACAAACTTTAATGCTTACCATATGTTAGCCTGATGGACCAAACTAAGGGGTTTCACTAAAAAAACAGTTATAGAAATCTTAATACAAATTTTAAAATTCATTTCACATAATGACATGAAGAAAGGGTTTCAGATTTCACCCCTGCCAAACCCACCAGAAGCAACAGTGGAAACTGGAAGGAAATTGCCTTTACTAACAATAAACAGTCTGATAGGAGTGAGAATGGGAAAATATTTTCTTACCTGGATAGTTACCTGGGGAAAAATGATAAATTCATATTAATAAAAATACAAATTCTAATTATTTTAAAAGCAAAGAAACTATTTTTCCTTCTTTTTTAAAAATTTGATTGGAATTTTCAGAACTATTTCAAAGCATGAAACAACACTCAACAAAATTTTCCTCTAGTGCTCAAATCAAATTCATGTACTTGTGCCTATTTTTCTTCAAAAGACCTGAACCAAGCAATATCAGAGATACAAGGGCTTTATAAACTGCTTTCTATTTAATATACCAGACAGGCTAATAGACAGTGTTGAAAAAAAAGAAGTATTATGAAGGCATTTCCTTTTTTTCTAATATTGTTAATTTAATTTGGAGCTTTCTGAAGGGAGAAGTATCAATGCATTTTATTCACTTTATTATATTTTGCACCTGTCTCTAAATATTTTGGCCTTAAATCAATTATTTGCATGTGTGCTTCTTCATACCACCTGTGTGGAAATAAGGACTAGTGGAAACCCTAAATACCTGTGCAGCCTATCAGTTAACCAATGGTCCATGTGATAAACACTGTACAGCGAGCACCAAAAAATGGTAGAACTAGCTGCTTATTTTATACCTTAAATGAATACAGACACAAAATAGGACAGTTTTTCAATAGCATCAATAGTCATCCATGTTAGAAGAATTTTGATTTCCTGGAAAAGAGTTTATTTCTCCAAAGTAATTATAAATTAAATAGGTATCCTTTTGAAGCATTAATATGAAGCAGAAACATTTCTATCTCTAACCATAAATAAATTAAGCCATGCTGTACTATGCAATGAAAGGCTATGAAATGCAAATTGTTTGTGAATCTATTCAGAGTACATCTCACTGGCAAAGAACAATGAAATAAATTACTTGGCAAAATGCATCTTCTTCTATAATCTCTGTGGACGTAACCTTTAGTATATCAAATATCTGATTCAAAGACTTTGTTGTTGTTTTCATAGCTCAAGGATAAGCTAGTTTTTGGTTGGTTTTGGTTTTGCAACATTGCACAGAAGAGGGTTGAATGTTAGAAACTGGTTGATTGATAGTAGTATTAGTATAGGTTTTGTTCTAGTAATAGTGTTAGAATCCAAACCATAAAGAATGATAAAAAATAACAAACTCTATATTCAATTTTCCAGAACACTTCTATTTAACACTGACTGCCAGCAACTGCATTGACTCTGGCTTCAGAGCTCTGTTATCAAAGACTTCAGCTGCATAACTATATTCTTACTCAAATCTTATCATCAGGCTTGTAAGAAGTCTCACTTAGCTCAATTTGTATTTTCTGTCAGTACAACAGAATTGGGCAGGTGTGTGTAGTACCACATGTCAGCAGTAGCATATTACATTCCAAACGTCAGTATTTTCTTCTGGGTGACATTACACATATTCCAAGAAACTGTGAACTAAAACCACACTTTTCCTGCCAAACTACATTTTCAACTCCTATTTTTGAAACTAAAATGCTGTCTTAAGAAGAAAACAAAATTTATCTTAATATTTTTCATAGAATCTGAATGAAAATGTGAAGACAAAGCAGAATGACCCAAGGAGATAAAGTTCACAGTACATAGTTCATACATAATTTTTTTTTGTTTTGATACAGATACTTATATTCATGCTAATGTAAAATAACTCTTCAAGTTAGGATATTTGAATACAACAGCAAAATGACTCTTCTAAAGTGAAGAATAATAGAAGTTTAACATATTATAGTTCTGTCTTACCATAAATGAAGGACAACAGCACTCTTTCTAACAAGTAATTCCACTGAAAAGTAATAAAAAATGATGTTCTGAAATTCTTCAACCACAACACCCAGAAAAATGAATTATAAAGCAATGATTAAGCCATTGGAAGAAAAAACACCAATATTTTTGTGCTTCTGTTGAAATAAGCTGTAGTGTGCTGGATCTGATTAACGGGACAATTCAGAAGAAGGGGTGGAATGAAACACCTAAAGAGGCAGACAAAAAAACAAATCCCTCTCTATCTCTCTCATAGGCTCAGTACTGTGAATAGTCTCATACCTAAATTTGCAAAAAAACAACCAGACAGAAGATACTTTCTGATGAGTCAGAGCTAAGATTAAAAAAAAAAAAAAAGAAGAAAAATTAACGCTAACCCAAACCACCTCAATAGCTAGTAATGTGGACTGTAGGGATTCTTTTAAAAATTAAAATATATTTTAATGGTAAAAATACCATTTCACTGTAATTTACACTTTACAGCAAACATTTTACAGACGGTAAGACAGTGTTTGCAACCTATACTGATAATCACTACAAGGGAGGCAGCACAAATGAAAACGTTTAACCCTTGGAATTATTATTGTATATGAAGCACAGTCAAAAAAATAGATTAAAAATAAATAAATTAAACCCCAAAAGCAGCAGCCCTGCAACTACCTACTACAGAGCCTTGCTGAAATTCCAGTTCCTGTCAAAACATGAATGAACATGATGAATAAACAGCTAGTGACTAGAATTTAGGTTTAACACATTATCAAATCTCAGTCAGTGTTATATAATACATAAAGTGTCAGAGATGCAGAAGAGACGTGTGAAAAATCTACAATCACTTCCTGATCCCATTACCTTTATGGAAGGAATACTAGTAGACTGGACAAAACATAGAAGTAGATTTAGGCTAAGTGTTATTCTCCCAGGAAACCACAACAACAAAACAACAAAAAAGTGAGGAAAAAGATCATAGCTGGAAATATCTTTCTTTTATTTTTGCTCCCCACTTCAGAATTGTAGGTGTATATACGAACATCAGAGAAGGCTGATATATTGAAGAGAACATATGTTGATGAAGCTCACAAAAACAGTAACACAATATAAAATCGCATTTTTTTTAAAAAGCAAGAAAGAAAATATACAAAACCACAAAGTAAAGAGGAGAGGAGACATCAGAAGACATTGAATGCTAACAAGGTCTTAACAAAGGCTGGCAGAAATATGAAAGAGTAAGTAAAACAAAATCAGAAAAAAACAATAGCGAAAGATAAGAATAAACACAGAGTAACAGGGGAAGTAAGACCCAGTAAAATTATGAAAATGAATGGAGAAAGAGAACTTGAAAAAATACTTTACAAAGCTCTTCCCAGACATCAGTCTCTGATAAAAGCAATATAGTGTGACAATTCCAACACTAAATGCACTTGACGTACTGCACACTGCAGTAAAGAATCACCTTCAGAAAAATAAGGTCCAGGAAAATTATTCCTTTCTTTAAAAAAAACAGAAAAAACAAAGTCAGTCACTATTTTTACATAGGGGAAAGCAGAGACAGATAAAAACAATCCATTGTCATAAAAAATAAACAATAAGAATAATTTAGAGATGGATAGGAAATATGACTTGATTAACCAGACTGAGGGCAAAACCAGGGAGGAGTATGAAGTCCCAAAGCAGCCCACAGAACTAGAACATAAAGGAGGATACATGGAGGACTCAAAGACTTCAAAATATGTCAAACCAAAGAACAGTTGTTGGAATTCAGTATAGACATAGTTATTATACTACATCTGAGCACAGATTAAAAAAGAGGACAGGATTAGAAAACGTTGTTAGGTAAGAGATTTCATATAAACCCTGAGTTTATATGAGAGAATGGATATAGAGACCACACATTTTATAGAAACAAGAGTGAATGGCCTCTCTCTTGGGCAGAAATGTTAATAAATGAGCAGATTGAAATAAACAACATGCCAAAAAAGAGCATTACTGTGGCTTCAAAAGAGAAAGCATTATCAATTGAATCAAATCATCGACCATTTTAAATACATCTGCTCACCTACCACCTATAACCTCAGAATTATGAAACTGCAAATCCATCAGAATTCTACGTCTTAAAAATATGATTAGTCTTAAATGCCACTTGTAAGAACAAAACACAAGAGAAATCACATAAACGAAAAGGTTTGATTTTTTTCCTCGTAGCATGTGTCATCCTGAGGTGATGAAATCTAAGGCATCATATATGCTTCTACAGATGGCACGAAAAACAGTATTACAAAGATACTTGATACTGAAAAAGAGCTTCAATATAATTGCCATAATTATTTAATACATAAATGCATTTTTCTCCAAGGGAATGCACACTGTCTTGTTTCCAAAATACAATACTGCCTCTGGGAATAAAGCCATATTTCTGTTTGTGATATCCCTGTGTTAGTGATTATTGTACTCTGAGACTAAAGTGGTTCATGAATTCCTTTCTAATGGAATGGTTGGAAGCACAGGTCAAGCAAGTCACCATAATCTGATGTTAAAAACTCCCTACAGTTTTGGTTCAGAGAAACAGAAAAAGAAAACACACCATTGTTTTTATAATTTTAGTTGTTCTGTTTATTTTCTTATCTACTGATAGATCCTTTTAATAATATACACAAAAGACTCCAAGTGTACCTAGTATAATCAAAACATTAAAATCACTCATAAATCAACTGTTACTAAAAACCACACCATTTAGGAATTAAGTGCTCTTGCTCAGATAACCTAAAGGACTGAAAAATAAGGTTCATTTAAATGAATGTTACACTAACCTTGACATATTCGGCCAGTGTTTGCATTTACTCTACTAATACAAATTTCTGTCTTTGCTATTCATTTGTATAAAACTCCACTATTTGATACAGCAGTATTACAAATGCTACATTGCCTTAAAATTGCCAAAGCTTCAAGTTTCACAGTAGACGTAACTAATCTCACTGTTTCACAAAGTCCTCTCCAGCAACACTACACAACACTAAAGTATGAAATCTACATGACTACCAACCAACACAATGATTTTGAATTGCTAGAACTGAGAATCCTCAGGGCTTTGTATGTGCTCTGTAAGATCCACCACTTGCCTGAAATACTGTCTCAATTGACAGTGCTCTGCTAGAAATAACCACTCCTCTTCAAAAGAGTTTCACAGGTGAAATGGTGAAGCCATTTCTTAAATATTACCTGCATCTAGCTAAGTTACCATAGAAAGCCTTTTGTATAAATACACTGTATTTTACCATGAAGTGGACAAAGGAAAACAGGCACTCTGGCAGCACTTAGTGGTAATCATTTTGAAAGCACGTTTGTTTTGCAGTATTCAAGTGCTTCTGTTTTTCAAAAGGAAAACTGGAACTCATCAGGATCTTCTTGGCAGGCAAGGAACTAAACTACTGAATGAACAAAGTATGGCTCTGTACAGAGGAATTACAACAAAGTGAGCCAATGTCTCATTACAAAATCAGAATACTTGTAAGAGAGTTGCTACTTCAAATTCTGATGTAAATCCAAGAACAGCCACGGACATTTGCCTATCCAAAGAGTGACAAAAATTTACGTTGCACTGTGTATACAGTGGACAACCAGCTGCTTTTAAAGCAGTAATCCTGAAAACTGGGTTACTGTTAATTTTTCAAAAGATAGGTAATTTAGTTTTCATTAAAGTAGTACATTATGCTATTGCAATATATCTCAGTAATATTTAAACACTGTTAAAAATATAGACTTACTAGCAAAACTAACTTCAATGTACCTGAAACTCTAACTATGTTTAAATACTCACATACTTGCCTTATATTTTATTAAGACATAAATCACTTACAAGATACCCAATAAACTGACAGTGTAATTAGCTTCCTGATTTTAAAACTTGTATTTCTTCTGTAATCATTACATACTCTTCTCCTTCCTAAATTTAACCGCTTTGATTCTCTCACTGTTCAGAATCATTTATTAGAGAGTAATTTTTCTGCCCTACTAAAAAACTGAATTAATAGTTTTCTGCTATCAAACATAAGGGCTCTTTCCCTCCTTTCCCCTCCACAACTCACTACCTCCTGACTGTGTACCCACTGCTTACCTTAGCCTAATTCTGATGTCTTTCCAAGTGGAAGGTAAGCCAACTGAACTCAACCAAGCCATAATATTAATGCTTCAGTGTCATTACTTTTACGCTTCAGTGAGCAGATGTAGCTTCTAACTCAAGAGGAACCCTAAGCAGGACCAGGTCAGGGTGGGACTGCTGTCCTATTACAGTGACACTGGTTGACCACTGAACTCAAACTGTGCAAATGTGCAACTACACACTTAGTATGTAATGGCATAAAGCCATTTTTAATGCCTATACCTGAAGGAATGCTGGGGAAGGTATACCTGAAAGGAAGGTGTAACAAAAAAATATGACAGGCTATTTTCACTGGTGCCCAGTCATGGGACCAGAGGCAGTGGGTCCAAACTGAAATACAAGAGATGCTGTATGAACTTCAGAAAACAATCTTTGCTGAGACAGTGACTGAGCACCTGAGCAAGGTACCCAGGGAGCTGGCAGAGTCTTCAGCCCTGAAGATCTACAAAGTAATTCCAATGTTGTCCCCGGAAAACAGCTCCCGTATTTAAGCAGGGTGGTTGCATCAGATACATCAACCATTCTGGGATTCTGAGCTCAACTCCTGCCTCTCTACTGTCTGGCTGTGAAACAAAAGTCACTCCCAGAACACACTAATAATGTTAGAGGCAATTCTTCTTCAAGTTCCTCTTGAGTACATATTTATTCAGTCTTCACTGATTTGTTCCTTTTTATCAGACTGAGCTTCCAACATTACAGTTTTTATCTCCCAGGAAAAAAAACTATCGGGTAGCTACAGCCTAACAGTTCTCTCAATAGCCCACCATGACAGTGACTCTCATACTCTATTATTTCTCACTTCGGATTATTTAAAAAAAAAATATGGACAGAAGTTCTTCTGTTACAAATTTCATCTTCAGCCAGGAAGCAGCTACTATTGATACTGCCAGACAACAGAAGAGCAATTGATATTGTCTATCTTGACATTAGAAAGGCTTTTGACACTGTCTCACAAAAGATCCTCAGAGAATAGCTGATGAAGTGTGGACTGCATAAGCAGATCGTGAAGTGGATGAAGGAGAGGCTGAATGGACAGGATTCTTGCAACAGGCTTTGTTACACATCTTAAAATACTTTTACATTATTTGCCATTAATACGGTGGTTGCTTTGATCCCATACATCTAAGCAATCCAACTAAGAGCTGAGGTGAAAGACACAGCTCAAGCACACTCCAATCCCTGACAAGAAAGCTGCTAATTCTGGAATTTTTTTAAAGGATTTTTAGGAAGGAAGCATACTCAAATACTCACAGTATAATTCACTATAAAACTGTCTATTAGAAATGTTAGATTTTTACTGAACTTTCCTCAATATAAACTTTCTCCAAAATGTAAAGAGAAATGTCATATTAATAGCAATCTGCAGGAAACCAGAGTCAAGCGAAAAGTAAAATATCTCAGTTGAGCAGCTACTAAATATATCAATTATATTTACTCTATTGATCAGAAGAAAATATAAACCAGCTACATTATAGATAAAATTATGTTTACCATCTTCCTCTGCTCTTCAGTTATGAAAACACTACCTAATACTGCGTAAAGAATCGCACAAATCAACTTAATTTCATTTGGTATACTAAACACTTTCATTTCCAAGACCCTATTAACTGGATAGAAAAACCTGGAAAGAAAACTGTACAAAAATACATGCTGTGGATGTTGTCTGCATGCTCAGGCCACACAATAGTTTAGAAATCCATCTGTGATTTGCACATTGGGGTTGATGCTGTTTTGCTGTGGATAAAAGGCCAATACAGCCACCTGGCTGCTGTCATGCCACTTGCACAGTGGCATGTATTATCATAAAACACAAATACGGAACCCATAGCTCAGCTTGCCCCTTCCTCCCTTGGAATAAAACTTTAGTGAACTCTTAATCCCTAGGTTTCAGCATGGAAATTGTCAATGTGTACCTCAGAATAAATGTTGTTTTCTGTAGAAGGAAGGAAGCCCGACAAGGGAAAGGTCATGCCAACTAAACAAAGCACTGTTTGATCATATTGAAATGAATGAGAACTGTTCTAGCAAAGCTGAAAGTAGAAAACAGACACTTGAAATCTCACAGAAACTGAGTGAAAGGGAGGTTGCTTTCTACTATCCTTTAGGAGAAATTATTGTGCAAAACAGATCTCTTAAAAGAGAAAGCATTTTATGTAACATTTGAAGGACTTCAGTAGCAAAGCCCAACATCCCATAAGCTTGCTCAGAAGTACCAGTATGCAGGTTCCTTAATTTGGATCATGTGTATTCACAGAATACAATCTTGGGTATATTTCTCCAAAAGGGCTGACACTTTAATGAAGGTACAAAAAGTAATTCAGTTGTTGAGAAAAGTACAGTGAAAAAATATTCACTACCTTTTTTTCCTCCCCATATTTTACTGTGTATACCATAAATTATGCTCTGAACTAACAACAATTAGTTTTTCCTATGTTTTTCTGCAATGATCATAGCTATGGTAACCTCTCACACGCATTAATACCTTTCTCCCTCTCACAACAGACCCATCAATTTTTTTCACTTTAACAAGTGAAGGAACAAAAAGAGATTAAGATCCTAAGGATGCACTAGCTCTGAATTTCTGGTTTGAGGAATGCAGATTTAATTTACAAATGATTGAATATAGAAATCACTGTGCTAATGTTAAAGCAATGATACATTCAGCAGCCACAACCAACATACTAGAGTTTGGTTGATTTTGCATTTCAGTTGTTTTTAGTTTAGATAAAATAGAATGTGTCTGAGTTACACATAATGTTAAAAGACAGGCTGGTCTTTTCACGCAAAAAAAAAAACAAATCCAATTTTTGCCTAACAAAAAAAACAACAAAAAAACCCCTCTGGATATTTGTAATGGCAGAATCTGTGATATGAGAGGACTTATTTTTACAGCAACCAATTACACGTAAGATGCTCGGTTTAGATAATGTTGAGGCATTGTCTACCTACTGCATTTTTTGATCCACAAATTAAATTTCTGTACAAACCTAGCTTTAAAAAAATTACAGACAACTATTTCATTGAATCAATTTTCATGAATTTGTAGTTATGTTTTTGTCCTTTTTCTCAGTCATGGAGTAATCTTTTTCAAAGTTTTAGGAAGACCTAAATACTACATTTAGAAATTACACTCTGGAACATGAGCACCTAGTAGAAATCCTAGCTTTTGATTTTCTGTTTTCTCGACTTCTTCAGATGTGATGAGCTCATTAGAGGGCTTAAGGCTGGAGCAATCTGGGCTGTAGTGACCACACCCTTGCTGAGCTCATGATCTTGAGGAACACAGGCCCAGCAAAGAGCAAAATCAAGACCCTGACCTTTGGAAGAGTAGAATTCCAGCTGCTCAAAAAGTTAGTGTATGAGATCCCCTGGAAAATTGTCCTTATGGACAAAGTAGCTGATCAGACCTGGCAGCTCTTTAAGGACACCATTCCTAGAGCACAAGAGCCCTCCATCCTGATGTTTAGGAAATCAAGCAAGGCAAACTGGAAACGTGCAAAATTTGAATATCAAGGATCTGCTCCTCAAACTGAGGAATAAGAAAGAAATACAAAGCCAGTAGAAGCAAGTACATGTGGCCTGGAAAGGTACAGGGATACGGTTCAGATGCATAGGGATGTATCAGATAACAAAAGCTAAGGCACAGATATAATGGGACTTGGCAACAGATGTGAAGAATAATAAGTAAGGATCCTTTCAGTATATCAATCAGAAAAGAGAGGCCAAGGAGAGTATATACTCTGAGTAAATGAGTGTATTTTGGGGACAGGCTTTTGGCTGGATGGACACAGCCAGACAGCTGTGGTCTAAGGCTCTGTGTCCAGATGCAGGTCAGTGGCAAGTGATGTCCCTCAGGGCTCTCTCTTGGGACTGGTGCTCACACCACGCACAGACAGTGGGATCAAGTGCACCCTCAACAGATTTGCAGATGACTTGAAGCTGAGTCGTGTTGTTGACACAACAGAATGACGTAAAGAGGGATCTGGAAAAACTTGAGAAATGGGCCCATGACAACCTCATGAATTTCAACAAATCTGAGTTCAATGTTCTCCACCTGGTTCAGGGCAATCAGAGACACAAGCACAGACCAGATGTAGAACTGAGAGAAATCCAGTGGATAACGACTTGAGTTTCTTCTGGATGAAAACCTGGAGATGAGCCAATAGTGTGTGCTTGCAGCCTAGGGAGGTGATTTTTTCCCTCTACTCTGCCCACAGGGGCCTCCAGCACAAGAAAGACATGGACCTCTTAGATGGGGTCCAGAGGAGGCTGTGAAGGCGATCACAGGGCTGGAACATCTCTCTTACAAACACAGGCTGAGGCAGGTGTGGTGGTTCAGCCTGGTGAAGAGAAGACTCAAGGGAGACCTAATGGGAAGGTTCTTCCAGTATTTAAAGGGAGTTTATAAAAAAAAAAAAAAAGGGACAGCAACTTTTTACACAGGCAGAGTGACAGGACAAAGGGAATGGTTTTAACTAAAGAGGGAGAGATTTAGATTAGGTATTAGGAAGAAATCCCTTGCTGTGAGGGTGATGAGGCACTGGAACAGGTTGCCTGGAGAAGCTGTGGATGCCCCATCCCTGGCACTGTTCAAGGCCAGGTTGGATGTGGCTCTGAGCAGCCTGACCCAGTGAATGGCATCCCTGCCCATGACAGTGGGCTTGGAATTAGAAGATTTTTAAGGTTTTTTCCAACCCAGACCATATTGCTATTGCCATGGCACCTCTATGACTAAGTGCCATGGCGACAGTAATATGAAGATTTTACATCATGCCACAGTTACCCACGTGTATTTTATCCTTAACTTTGCCAACAGTTTCTCTAGAATGAATTCATGGCCTTTTTAGCAACACAAGTTACTAAAGAAATAACAAAAGTAATGGTTCTTTAGCCTTTTCAGTAAGAGAAGCTGTAAAAATACATTTACCTTCCAATACTTTTCCACAAAACAGATGCTGTGCCACAAAGAGGTACACTAAAAATACTAACAAGGTCTATAATGCCAAACATCCATGTCAAACACAAGAATACTCTGAAGTGCTGTATGTTTATAACAGTGAAATAGTCCCCTTCAAACCCCCCTGGTCTTCCTTCCCTTAACAATTGAAGAGTCCATAGGAGATTGCTAAGAAGGGCACCCTTACACAGCTGTTATGAACTCCTTTTCATGCTAAGTCTACAGAGACATGATCAACTTAGTGGCTTCAAAAGCTGTTTGTTAAAATCACTTACACAGGCAAACAATTTAAAAGTAATTTGAACAAAAAAATTTGCATCAAGGTAATGTACTGAACAGGACAAAATTCCTTAGATTTATCATATATATATAAAAAAAATAGAATAATTTTGGCTCCAGGGGAAAAATTATGACTCTCACTATCTCTGCTCCAAATAACAAATTAGCATCTTACAGACTGCATTACATCTCATGAAGGATACAAAAGGTATCAAATCTAATATCATAAATAATACAACACTAGCATCTACTTCACACTTGCCCTATCCATGAAAGTATACACATATGTATTTTTTCACACAGTGAATTAGAGAAAGACAAAGCTACAAAACAAGAAACTATCTAATTTATTTTGAAGTATGTTCTACCTCTAAAGTCCATACAAGTTTAAATGACCAAGTAGAAACAGATTAATGGATTTGCTTGAAAGGGCTGAACAATATTGTTCACCATTTTATGCTTCAAGAAAAGGCTTTTCTGGTCTTGCTTTTCATGTTACGTGTTACCTAGCTGCCACCTCTTTTCCCATCAATTCCTCTCTCCTTAAACACACCTTCAAAGCCACAAATCTCTTTTTTTTCTCTTCACATCTCTAGCTCTGCTTGTTTCAGGATCCTGATTTTGTACTTATTCTCAGGACTCGTAACTGACTCTTTACAGCACAAGGTAACTTCTTGAATAAGTAAAATGTGTCACTGTGTGGTCATTAAGTGTAGATGGGTGACTGTAGCAGTAGATCTCCTTCTACCTACCTCCTTCTACCACCACAGAACTGCTGTTGCTAATAGAGACATATTTGTGATGACGTGTGAGGGAACACAGCCCAAAAACACTGTTACTTGAAAAGGCACATTATTCCCAGTCTAAACATGCCTATGAACAGATTGTGTGGTCTCAGGGGAAATGTAACGACATTGGTTCCTGGATGGAAAACGAGACTGACTACCATAAAATAATAGTAAAGGCATCAGCAATAAAAAGTTAGGATGCTTTCAGAAAGTTTATTTTTATCCTGAAAGAAAATGGTCCTTATTTCCTTTATTTGGGGATTTAGACCCAAAAGAGGACAAAGTAATGTTATCAAATGTTTTTCCCTTCCGAGTGCAACACATTTGGAATAAATACAGACGTCTTAGATAATCGGCAGAGAAATGTGTCATAGAAAAGTTCATGTTCTGTGAAACTGATCTGAAACTTCCAATTAATCATGTTTAATATTATATTGTTTATACAATCATGACTAAAGCTCTAAGAGCCAATTGTTACAGAATCAATGCAGAAAATACTGTTGGGCTGTACTGATAGTACGTACTTAAAATGATTAAATTCCAGGCAGCCAGTAAAATGCACTGAAGAAGACACTCATAGCGTGCAGTTTTAAACTTCAAATTCTGGAAGCAAATACAGAACTGATGGACCTAATCATCAGTTTCAGATGCAGAAGCTCCAGTCCCTGATAAGCATTTTTTAAGGGAATAAGAAATAGATCAGACTGTCAGTTTTTAACAGTAAGGCTTCTCTGAAGTCTTTGGCTACCAAAAAACATTACATTGAACTGAGGCTTTAGGAAGTGACAGATGAGTTCACTGAGAAAAAGCTTTCTAAAAATTGTTCAAGGAAAAAGGAAACACAAACTGCTACTAAAACATGCCTCACTTTGGCCAATTGATGGAAAAGAAAATACTTGCATGATGCAATACCCCCCTTCCAACATGGTGCTTTTGAGAACAAACTTAGCAAAGTTTAGAGAACACCAGTATCAGCATCTTCTAGAGGACAAAAGGACTTAAGTGATTAAAGATAACTTAAACATTATGCTTGTGCTCTGAACAATAAAATTAAACCTCAGGAACTTGTTACCAAGATTAAAACTTCTTATTCCCTGTAGTAAGCTAAAGAAGTCTAATCTTGCCCTGGATTTAACACAGTAGTAGAGACACGGCTGTGGATGTCTCTGCAACTGCAACTACATGCCCTGCAGCAAAAGGAAGATTTGAGGGAATCACGTGATAGTTCATAAGATTTACCAGGACTGTTATTAAGCCAGATGTGAACACATTGATTTTCATGCCTTCATTATAGATGGACCAGCATAATTACACAACAAGTGATTGTAAAGCAGTCTCCTACACCTTTCACTAGTGCTGGCAACAAAGGGGAAAGAAGAAGCATGTCAGATCCTTCCCCTTGTACAGAAATTGATTGTGAAAGAAGGTGACAGGAGTTAATTACTATACCTCATGAAGTAAAGAACGTAAATAGTTATCCTATTTTTTCTCAATGGCTCAGGTTCTGACCCTACTTTACTATAAACCTGCTTTTATACTGCACCAGCCCCAAACATCACAGTCTATTTTTGGCTTACAATTACAGTACACTATGCGATACCTTCCAAAAACTTACCAAAACTCAAGTGATGCAGGCTACATTACTGCATACAAACTCCATGCTCTCATGCCTCCTGTACCTCTGTTATCCTAGCTACTTCATGGAGCTCTTTACTGTCCTGAAGTCTGCAGTACAGAAAAACTCATATACCAAGGTATTTGAATGGAATTGGAATGTCATTACATTTTGACACGTATTTTATTGCTCTGCAAGAAACACAGTTTTGCGCTGATCTAAATCCTCAGAAAGGATTGCTCAAAAAGTAGCAATTATACAATTGTGTCAGAAGGGAACTCTATGTCATACTTAAGTAGCAGCAAGATTAGATAAGGGGATTACTGAGTTATACTTATCAATGTTTTCACATATTTTTCTGTAAAATCTTTCCCTTACTGGGGAGTTAGCCAAATAGGAATTAAGCCACTAATATTCAAGAGACAGTATTGCACAATTTTAAAACATCATAAAAATTAAATTATTTTCTAATTCGGCTAAAATAATCAGATCCTTTAACCCACTCAGGGAGCATTCAAAAGAAATTTAAAAAAACCAGAAAACCCCAACTGAGAAACAACATATAATAGTTACTATACTAACATCAATCAAAACATGTGACATCTTTATCCTTATTAATCTAGAAAACACAAGAGACACCAGGTTCTCTTGAAATAATTTAAAGTGGAATAACTCTAAAGACACAAGGACTGCACTTAACAGACATAGAAGGATTAAAGGGAAAGGAAAATACTACTCTTGCAGCAGAAAAAGATGCTCACATCTCAGATGAATGAAAGAAGCTCAGATGTGTGTAAGATTCTTGAAAATGAAACTGTCAGAGTTTGCAAAACCCAAATATCTGTTCCAAATATACATAGTGGAACCACAAAAACATCATGTATGCATCCAATCAAATAAGTGTGACTACTATTCAGATAACACCCTCTCACACTCCCAGTCCCAAAAGACATCTCACCAAATTTTAGAGAGCCAATTCAAGCACCCCAGGTGCTGGACCAATCCCGGGGTTTAAAACAAAAACGGAGGAAAGGCTGACAAATGAGAGACATTTTAAAAAGAATGGGAAAAAAAAAATCTTATTGCTCTTTAAGAAAAGATTGCTCTTCTAGAGAATCATTTAATTCATGGGACAACTGAAAATCAAAATAGAGAGACCAACAGGCAACCTTAAGATTCTGGAAAAGAATTAATTTTGGTAAGTCTTCAGTCCCATCAATTTGCATTTTTCCTTTTCAAAAGCAGAAATGCTGAATTAGTTTCTACCTAGTAAAAAAAAAAAATTGCTGAAAAAATATTATTCATGTAAATCAATTAAATCAAACAACGGGACCTATTAGTAGCATGGTTTATAATTTATAAAAATGATGCAATTTTCCACATTTATAATAAATGGTTCAGGCATTCACAAAACTTTTAGTAATAGAATTTTTAACAAATGCCACTAACACTTCTTAAAATTCAAAGCAATCCCTTGATGAAAGTAATGACTAATTACAATAAAAGGGAAATTATTCTAAGCAAGAAAATGCCTAATAAAATTAACATCTTTATTTCTAGAGAAGTATCTCTGTAAGAGTGAAACAAGACAATTTGTCATTGGATAGAAGTCACTGACATGCTGCTCTGTGAAAAATGCCATAGGCATAGCTGCAGCAAAAGTGTTGATACAAATACAGCCGCAGGCAACATTATAATTAAGGTTTAGCTTTTTATTTTCTTGAGTTGAATGAAAAATTCATTTTCCAGCTGCCTTTACTATATAGTAATTTGCCAATGTCCTCAGCTAGACTTAAAGTTTGTGTGCTTTAATCTCTCACTCTCTAGCATGTACTAAAATAAAATGTGATAGAAAAAGCCACATTTCTAAACTCCATTCCATGGTAAAATTAAAAAATAAAAAATCTGATCAAATGAAATTAATAGTAGTAGCTATGCACTGTGTTGCACTACTGTGATTATGAAATCACACTGGAAATATTTGTACTTTAACATCCAGGCAAATGTTACTTCGTAAAACACAAAATATACTATTTTTCCAATTTGAAGTGTCTCTGCTTGTTAAAAGTGCCTACAGTTTTCAAGATGAGAATAATTTTGGCCTATGTGAGTTTCCTGTTTTTTATCCGAAAATGTCACAGACTTTTGGAAAACAGCCTGTTTTGGATCTGTGTTTTTTGGATAAACTTCATGGTCTTCTCCTGGCAGAAGCCCTGCACTATTTGGGGATATCCAATGTCATCCAGTAAGTGCAGTGCAAGACATGTTAACAAGGGATTTATTCTCTGCAGGCATGAGGCTTCAAGGTCAAAAAATCACACAGCAGTTCAAAACTCAACTGAGCAAAAACATGTTTTTTCTCATTTAATGAAATAGTTTTCAATATTTCAGAATAAAATCAAGAAATCACATCCAGGAAATTGCTATTCACCTAGAGGAAACTGCTTTCATTTGATCCTTCTCCCTGAGTTAGTGTTATTACACTTATAATTTCATAACAACTCAAATTTGCTACTTTTCACTTATTGTTGTTACTCAGTTTTGCCTTCAAGCATAATGAACAAAATTCAGTGTTCTCTTTTTTTACACCAGTTCCTCCTGCTCTTCGGATATACACATATCACTCTTCTAATATCATCAAAGCAATTAAAAGTCACAAAGGTCACAAGACACAGCTGTAGACTGCCACTTAAAATGTCATTGCTTTATATTCTGCTTATCTAAAAAACGGTACCTGGTTGATAGAGCCAGTTATTAAGAACTTCTTAAAATGCACCATGGAAGAGACTCAAATGAGAAATGTTAAGTTTTCCCAACAAAACACAAGACTAATTGCTTAAGTACCAACAGGAATAACTGTAAATATAGAAACCCAAAAGTGCACATTTCACAATCTTCAGGAAAGTTTCAGATATCAATATTTTTAAAATATTGATAACTATAATCTAGGTAGCAAGGGACAGAGAAACACACTGCTCGAAGAGCAACAAAATTGAGTTTTGAAAGAAAAACAAGTATGTTACAATCAAATGTAACTCCTGCAAGCCTTGATGAATGGTATCAAAGGCCAGGTTTAAAAGCCCACGCCATGCTGAACTTGCACAGTCATCCTGTTACTTCAAATACTTCCTTCTGTACCTTACCCTACTGGAAAAACTTCCCAAAAATCTTCTGTCTCATACCTTGCAGGAGACTGTTACACTGTTTCCTACCTTTTTTCTCCCTCTTTCCACACTTCAGGACTTGTATTTCCATGCCAGAAACTGAAACCTTTGATCTCAGTGACCACTTACCCTTGGACACCATAACTGTGTAGAGGTTCATGCCAACTAATAACATACTCAGAAAGACAAGGGACATACTTGGGGGTTATTGTTTTCATATCAGACTTTAGTCCCAGGTTTCCAAAAAGACGCTTTCAGAATCCCAATAATAAAAAAAATTAACAACGATACTGACCATAAAACAGACACTTTTTGGCTACTGCCATCATAAAGCAGTTTTCCCAAATTACCCTCTTAAATTCACTGCACAATTCATCAAAAGGGCAAAGAGCTCAAGAAAAATAAAATAAAAACTGCAACGTCTAAAATATCCCTACCCTCTCCCTGCCTCAATATGCTAACGCCTAAGAGAGAAGTATGCCTGAAACCTTACTGTGACAGGTTTTAAAACTAATGCAAAATTTGCAGCATTAGAACACACCATTAAATCCAAACAGCCTCAAATATGAATGACAGCTGCTAAAGTCTGCCAATGTAAGTGTCTTCAGAATTGAACAGTAATAAAGCACTGGACATCAGCCAGTTATGATATTTTGCTGACCTAGAAGCATAGGTGAGATTTCACATCTCAGCCTTCAGCACCTAAGTCCATTCCACAGAGAGTCTGGACCTTAGTTTTATTTGCTGAATGTAGGAGAGTTGATGTTTGGTATTGAGGTCTCTGAGAAAAAACCAAATAGCTGTGAAGTGTCTGTTGTCAGACAAGCCTTGAGAAAGTGTAGAAGGCCACAGATCTAAAAATAAAAACACTGTTTTGTTTCTCCTGGGTAGAGATCACCAGAAAAAAAAATCTCTGCAACATGTGTAGAGATTCTGGTTGTTTCTATAAAAAGCTGTTATTGTAACAAAGAAGAATATACCACAGTTTTATGCTGCATATAAACAAGTCCAGCATAAAATTCACAACTGAAAAATAAAAAAACAATCAGAAACCAACATTCTGGAATTACACCTGAAGAGCTATTGTGGTTTGACAAGATACCAAAAATCACATGACTACCTGACTGCTTATTTTTTCCATACTTTAGGTTTGCTCTAATCAGGTCTAAGTATTTCAAAATACTGACCTCTTATTAACCCATGTCATGATATCAAAGCTAAATATTGCAGTTAAAATATTCAATTTGTGTTCTGATTGCTATACTCCATGTTCTTCATTTAGTACACCTGTGGCATGGTTTAAACAGGAGGGAACAGCATATGCTAACTCAAACTTTTGTATTAAAGTACAGTTTCTTCCAATTTCCAATATAACTTGACCAACCTTGTGTTTTAAGGTGCATATTCTCTGGAAACTACAGCATAACTTCACAAAAGCCTACAGAAAACAGTAGGATCTGGTTTCCCAAAGACTGACGGTAAAGCAGTAATTTTTAAAGTTGTCTTCGATAGTAAAAGCGGCCAACTTTTATAGAACATCTGCATTTAAAAGTGCTACATGGATAATTCACACAATTAATACTGTGCTTTGCTCGAAGATCCATGAAGTATTAAAGATCTTTCCTCGATGCCTTTCCTGAATATACTGAGATTATTTAAGTGATAATTCTACATCCCAGATTGCACTGGATTTTCAATTGATTACAAGACCAGTGAGCATAGATCATTCCAGCTAAGAGCAAGAGAGGCTGCGGCTGACTGGGGAAAGCCCACAAGCTTTTAAGAGCTGAAAGTAAGCTTGAAACCTAATAGTACTACAATCAAGCTAAAACTTCTACAATGTACCTGATTCCATCTCTCTCTGTATAATCCTGAGGTTTTACTAATCCTACCTGTGGTAAGCACTCTTTCTCTTCCTGCCAAAGCAGAGTCAGTTATCAGAACATGGGAGTTGCTTCATAGAAGTAATCGTATAACTCAGTTCTCAAGTGCACAGATGCAAACCAGTAACAATCAGTCAGAGTAAAGTTAGGCACAGCACATTCAGTTGCTCAGTTTTCCAGTAATTACTATTACCATCTCAAGGATGTCAGAAGAGAATTCTAGTACCACAAACATTTCCGATATTTTAAAAGTATGTTATAGTAGCTGGATTTTTCAATATCCAATTATTATTGCTTCCATATTGTACATATACTCATCAAAGTGAGTAGACAAGAGATTAAAGACAATTTACAAAACTTTACACATAAATGGCTACATAAAATTATCTTTATAATAGCTCTTCAAAATCTTACAAACGTAATTGTTTTAATCTGACTAGCTTATTTTCATGCACAAAACCAGAATAATTTCCTGCCACCTCATTTAGAATAACCAGATCCATTGGCATCCAACGCTGTTACATCCTCTTGAAAGATGTCACAATATTGGACTAAGCTTCAACCTTTTGAAGGCCACCACTAGTGACAGGCTTCCAACTAGACCATGTGCCACTGATCATTAATTACTCTCTGAGCTCTACTATGCAGTGATTTATCAATCCACCTCACTGCCCACTAGTCCAGCCCACAATTCCTGAATTTGTTCATGAGGGTATCATGGGAGACAGTGCCAAAAGCCTTGCTGAAGTCTAGGTAGGCAAGATCCACTGCTCTCCCCCTCATCTATCAGTGGTACCACCATAGAAGGCAATCAGATTGCTTTAACAAATCCATGCTGACTACTCCTGATCACCTTCTTGTCTTCCACATGCTTGGTGATGGCCTCCAGGATGAGCTATCCACAGTGAAAGCAATTCCATCACCTTTCCAGGGTCTGAGGTGAGGGCTTTTTTTTTTTTTCATTTTCCCCAAAGGAAAAAGTCAAATGCAGACCATGGCTGTATTTAGTTTCAGACTGAATGATGTACCTTGTTTGATCGAAAGCTTATTTTGGCACACTACATATTTTTACATAAAGCTGAAATTAGTTTCCAAATGCCAATTCATTTGGGAGCTCAAGAAACAAAAAATATCACAACTTTCTGATTTTGAAGCAGAAGGTGCCTCTACCACTAACTCAACTAACTAGCGAAAATTATGTGAACTCACCCAAAAAAGAAAACCACACACTATATACCAGAGTCTGCATACCCGTGGCTTAGTTGCCTGGAAGAAAAACACAACACATGCCCTGTTCTGGCCCACTAAATATATATTTAAGTACTTTTCAGTTCTTCAGAGTATGCTGTGCACTCCTTTTAAATATGGCAGGAGAGATCTACTGAAGTTGCTATATCATAATGATCCAAGCTGACCAGTTCCTGCAATTTGATTTTTCTTCATGTGTCTAAAATACAAGCCTCCCTAAGACCCACCACTGTACCAAAAATGTGACCTTTGCATTAGATACTTTGCTTTAAATCTCATCACTGTGATTTAATATAACATATGAAAATTCTCCCCACCAAGTGCTAAGGAAATACAATGTTGCTGGAAAAAGCACAGTCTAGTCAGCCAACAATCACTGTGACTCTAGGAGACAGAAGTATGCTACTCTCAGTTTCCCACACACACTTCCAGTTGACCAAATTGAGACTTGCTTAAAATAGACATATATTGGATCAAAATATTCCAAATGCAGAACTGTATTAAAAAGAAAAAAAAATGCTCTCCCAACACTATTTAAATGCCACTTCACAGGGGGGTGAGTTTTTCTGGCAATTCTTTCTGCTAAGAAACTTCATCAATTCAAAAGTCACAACTTCCAAAACTCAAAGGGAGGGAAAACCTTGGGAGGAGTCTAAAGTTGGAAAATGGGAATGTCTCCTTGAGCATTATAAGCCTCTCTGTGGCTTATATCTCAGCTGCCTAGGCAAGTGGTTAAAAAGCTTTAGGTTTCCTCATTCTAAGTATGATATTAGAACTTATTTTGACTCTGAGTTCATACAGCTGTTGTTTAACTGTGATTCAATGCTGTGTTTCATAGTTTTCATCTGTTATACTTCCCATGTAGGTATTAATTTATCACTTGTAAAGAGATCACTTGATTTTTTTTCTTTCTATACATCAATATGCATGAGCTGCACACAGTAACTGAAACCCCAAAAATAACAAAATTTAGCTCATTGAAACAATTTTTGCAGTATTTCAGAAGTAATTTCTAAACCTAGTATTGACTTTTCCAACTGAAGACTATGTGGATCAGGATTCTAAAGAAGAAATGACTTTAACTCACAGTCCTCTAGAGATACACGGCTAAGAAAGAAATAACCTTTAAGTGTGACTCAATCCCATAAGATGACTCTAGAAAAAGCATTTGGTGTTCACTGCATCTTTTCTCACAGATTTCATGCAAAATTTGCCCAGGTGGTAGACCAAAAGCTTTCCTAGTTGGAAGTATTACAAATTTAGTCTAGGTTGAGAGCCAAGATAGGCACCATCCATCTCAGGAATTACCATGAAAAATAAAATTATCTCGACTCAGCAGCATTTATTAAATTCTCTCAAATCTATTGGGTCAAAAATTTATTTCCTCCAGCAAAGGCCCTTAAAATCATGTTTGTATTTTTCAATCCTGACATTGCTTTCAGAGTTTTCCACTAAGTTTTCAGGCCACATAGTATTCTTCATCCTTTCAGGCTAACAGAGCTTCTCCATTACATAGAGTCCTGGTGCTGGCAGATCCAATTCCCAAACTTCACCCCATCACCTTTGAGCTTCTGTCCTGATTCAAAGCAGAAAAACAGAGTCATGTGCAACCCAAAACTAACGCACAGTCACAAGAGTACTCATCAGAAATATAACTGGGAGGCTATTTACAGCTCCAAGTCTTGAGTGACATTTATCCTGCAGAACTTTAGCATCACTGCCAAACACAAATAACATGTCTGATCTAACACAAAGAACCATGATGCTCCACAGATTAAAATAAGGTTTTTTTAAAGAGAACTTTACTTAAGGGTATCGTCAGTATTACTTTTCTTCCAACACACTGTTTCCTCTCTTTTATTCTGCAATATAAATTATTATGTTATTGCTAGTGATTTACAATATGGTCATGAAGATGGATCAAGAGTTCTTCCATCCACACCACATTTCATTTTAAAAAGTAAGGGAAGGAGATGAAGGAGTGTCCTACCTTTGAGTACTACTTTTTTGTTATTTACTCTTCCTTTTTTTTCTCCCTAATGCAAGAGCAAATTTAAAAAGAACATTAGCAAATGTTGTTTCAAGCTCAAAGGCACCATATCATTCACTCTTTAGTGAGCAGCCTAACTTCTTCTGTTACAATATAACACACTAGGATTTTATTCTTTTGTATTAGACCACACTGGTGTTTCATTTGTCTTCAAAACATACCTAGTTTGCCTAAAATTTAAAGTAATTCACTTTCTCTGCATCCTACTTTATATCATATCTCTAGTATTTCACAGAATCATAGAATTTAGTTGAAAAAGACGTTTCATATCACCAAGTTAAACTGTTACCCCCCACATTGCCAAGTCCACTCAGACACATCAAGTGGTATAGCATGATCATACCAAGATCTTAATAAGTACATTTTTTAGGGCTTCCAACCAGTAACAAGCTATCTTTGCCCCTGCTTTAAACCTTCCACCTAACTCTCCTTAAGCTGTGCCACCTGAAGTTGTAAGCCTTCCAAGAGATTTGTAGAGTATGATAATCCCATCAGTCACTGCTTCATCATGCAAAGAAAACACTGCCTTTAACACATATTTCCTTGAAATTACAGCTGAATACCACTTCATTTTTCAATTATTATTAGGTCATTAAAAATATACTTGTTTCCTTTTAAAAGTATGTAGCATAATCAAATTTAAGTATATAGCCATGACAAGTACAAAATAGAAATTTTTTTACAAATTATGTGAGTAACAAGGCACAGCATACTCATTGACACATCTTTACAAAATGTGGAATTATACTGCGAACTGCATGCCTTTAAACCACAGTAAAACATTCAGTATAACTCACAGGGGCAATTTTTAACAGCCTTTCAGCATCACTTACAACTTTGGTAGGATTTCATATAAAGAGGCATTGCGCTTTTTCTCAGATTTGATACATCTTGAACTCTATTTGCTGCTTTCTAATTATGAGAAGCCTGTAATAAAGATTTTGAGATAAATGACTTCACAATAGACTAAATTAAAAGGATTCCAAACACAAATGATAATTTTGGGTGTGACCTTTCAGACCTTTATCATAGCAAAATCCAAACTTTCAGTTTAATTAAGACCTGTCAGTGAAAAGGTGCAATGCTTAAGGACAAAAACAGCTGTCCAGACAGTGTGTCTTTGTATCATCCTTTATATACCCACCCAATAGCCACTCCATAAAAATCACAAGCCCATTAATGATATGCAGATAAAGGCTTAAAGATCTCCACTGTAACTGTGTCTTGATCACAATTAATATCCTTTTGCTAAGGAAATCCAGGTACATATGGCTTGTCCTAATAAATAGAAGGATTTTACATCAGCTGCAAAGTGGCAGTGGGTGGCAGAAAGTAAGCATCATAAAGTGACATCAGTTTATAAATTCAGAAAGAAATTTTTCAAGAATGAGTTTATATGTCACTCTTGATAATAACTCATTCAGTTATTATCAGCAGCACTGAAGAAATTATGGATACAGCATGCAGATTTGCTTTGAAAACACACAGAATTGTACTAATGCCAACAATACTAATATACAGCAGAAAATATTCCACTGTGAATCACAAAAATGACCAAGAATCTAACACTGGGAGAGGTGACAAAATTTGTATTTGAAATTCTAATACACTAAGAACTTCTATCTCCAATCTGTTATTAGAAACCACATAAAAGAGTTACAGTTAACATCTCTGTAACATTTTCGCAACATAACACCAAGCCAGGTTTCATAACAGAAGCTAGCAGCACTGCTGCAGACAAGGACTGTTAATCAGTGAGGTCCTCAGCAGCATGAAGTCATGTTGGTTAGATCCAGGACTCATCCCAAATACAGGAACAAAAGCACTTTGTATCCAAGCAGATCTGAAAGAAGTTAAAGGATAAGGCTAGCTCATGAAATTTAATAGGGGCAAGGGAAGTAGTGGAATGGAGAGAAACAGAAGAAAGAAGAAAGAATTTTTGTCTTGAATCAATCCAGATTACCAGATGCTAACTAAACAGGTTGGGAGAAGGAAGAAAGGGAAAGAGAAAACAGGATGCCACAAATACAGAACAAGAGCCTCAGTTTTCCTTGGCAGATACTCTTCCCACACTCTCAAGTCCCTGAAGCTTAAGGCAGGGACTGGGAGAGCTAATTCCTTTCTGTCATTATAAGATCAGGTTGAAGATCATTTGAGGAACCTAAATATACAGAAGACTACAGAATCCAATAGGTGCACCTCAGGGTCTCGAGGGAAATGGCTGATGTAGTTGCCTAGCCATTCTCAAGCATATTTGAGCAGTTCTGGCAGTCAGATTAAGTGCTCTGTGACTGAAAAACAGAGAAACACTGCACTCATTCTTAAAAAGGGTAAAATGGAGGTCCTCAGAAACATACTAATAAGCCCAGCAAGATCACAGAACAGATCCTCCTGGAAGCTGTGCCAAGGCATATGGTAGACAGGGAGGTGATTGGAGTCAGCCAACTTGGCTTCATCAATGGAAAACTATGCCAGACAAATCTGGTTGCCATCTGCAACACGGTGACTGCGTTGCTGGATAAGGCAAGAGCAACTGTATCTCCCTGGACTTGGGTAAGACCTTTGATACAGCTCCACACAACATTCCTGCCAATAAACTGGGGAGATAGGATTTTCTGTACGAACTATTGTAGGGGCAAGGAATTGGCTGGACAGCAGCAGCCAAAGAGAAAATACAGCAGCCAATGGCTCAATATCCAAATGGAGATATGTAACAGGCCTGTCCTGTGACAGCAGCCACAGCCTCTGTCCTATGCAACTTGTCCATGGTTCCATCTCATGTACAGTGTGCAGACTCCAAGAGGACCTTTGGCTTGCTCAACAAAGTTTATCATCGGGGACAAAAGCGGATCTGGACACTGCAAAGCACTTCTCAGTAGCCACACCAAGCACAGTCAAGTGCCCAGATGGTCCTGCTGCTGCTCCAACATTTCTTGCCTACACTCTTTCCTCTTACTGGTAAAAGAGGAACAGATAACCTGAGCACCAACACCCTTCAATCGTACACCCAGAACCTTGCCATCTTGCTTGATTCTGCTCAAGTATTGGTTTGCTGTGTTATTCATGCCTACATGAGAGAATAACAAAGCATCACAATTCCTGTTTCTATAAGGTTGTGGTCTCTGCTACATCCCTGGCCGTAGCATCTGGAAAGCAGCAAACTTCACATGAATCCCTGTCAGGCTGATAAATGGATCAGTACCCCTTTGCAGAGAGATACTCATGATGAGCACTTGTCATATCTTTTTGTGGTTTCTAAAGTGTGCTGTGGGTATGGTTTCTGTCTCTAGAGCTTGCTCACTGGTGTCTTCAAGTGTTAGGATATCCTAGAAACAAAGAATGGTTTGGCTTGAACGGTACCTTGAAGATCATCCAATTCCAACCCCCTTGTCATGGTCAGGAACACCTTCCACTAGACCAGGTTGCTCAAAGCCCCATCCAGCCTGGCCTTGAACACTGCTAGCAATGGGACTTTCTGAACTTCTATGGGCAACCTCTGTCTGCCAGTGCCTCATCACCCCCACAGCAAAAAATTCCTAATAGCTAATCTAAACCTGTCCTCTCTGCTTCAGTCAAAAACAGTTCCCTTTTGTCCTGTTACTACCTGCGCTTGCAAATAGTCTCTCTCCATCTTTCTTGTAGGCTCCCTTGATATATTGGAAGTCTATGCCCTAAAAACCTCTCCAGGCAAAACAATCCCAATTCTCTCAGCCTTTCTTTGTAGTAAAGATGCTCCATCTCTCTAATCATCTTGGTGGCCTCCTCTGGGCCCACTCCAACAGGTCAATGTCCTTCGTGTGCTGGGGACCCCAGAGCTGGATGCAGTGTTCCAGAGAGAAGGGAGATAATCACCTCCCTTGACCTGCTGGCCGCACTGCTTTTATTCTCATCTCGTCCTAGTTTCTATGTGGAAGGTTGAAGAGTGAACCAGAGTTCTGCCCTTGTGGGTCACCAGGACCTGTGGTGCCTCATCCAGGGTAGCATCAAACATCAGGGACTGGTTACTAAAGCCCTCAGTTTCTCTGTCAGCACCTCCTGCACCACACAGGCTTCTCCCTGGCTCCTGTAACTCAGCCACATGGTGTGCCTGGCCTCAGCTGTCTTGCACCTGTCACAGATGTTTGTGCCTCAGGAGCAAAGCCCAGACACTTATCACAACCTGGGGGCCACACTGCACTCCTTCCCAAGCACTTCTCCCTGGGAGACAGGCCCCTGGACATGTCAGAAATTCTCTGGTTTTGACTGGAGATGAGCATCTGTCCCCACACACTGCCAGCAGCATGTTTCTAATTAATTATAAATACATGACTGGGACTTATTTAGAACTTGCCATAGAAATCAACAAATTCTTAAAAGGCAAGCAAGAAGAGTAAAGTGATGGCTGTGTTTCCACACATGTCCAGTTTTTGGCCTCCCTGCCTGTCACATCTATCTTCAAATGCAGCAATGGGTTATCAGCTACCTATATCAGTTGAAATATCAGTGTCTTTCATACTTTCCACAACACAAATGAAGGCCTGATATGACTAAGGAGGAAGAAAGTAAAAAAAACACCCTATTGTTATAAATACTAATTTTCACTCTTTAGAAAATTGTCTGCCTTCCTTAGGAAGTCTAATTCTCGAAGCAGATATCTCACCAAAACTGTCACCATGTTTGCCTTAGGTGACTACAAAAAAAGCTGACACATGATCTGTGCTGATGACGAATAACTAAATCTTCCTTCTCAACATGGGAGCCAAAAGAACTATAGTTCTGAGAACACTGTTGCATTGTTGCCTCATAATTCTTAAAATCACTGATGGTAAATATGCAAATTATTACTCAGATGAAACAGCTGGTAATGTACACAGCAAAAAGGATTTGTTTACCATAGAAGCTCTAGGACTATACTGAGATTGTTTAAATTAGATACTACAGACAGTTTAGTTATCTCCACAGTCCAGGAAATAATTGCCAAATTAGCTCTATAGTTTAGTCACAGTCCAAAACAAACTGGTTGCGACACTCTCTTCAGCTCAAGGAATATCCAGATGTCAGGATTTTTGCCCTCTATTAAAAATGAAGTGTATCTGAACACGCTTCAATAGACAGCATAAAATGCCAGCATGTTACAAACTTGCACTGCATTTGACATGAATACTCATCTTGCACAATTCTTCTAAAAATATTGTTTTAAAAAATGAGATGCCCAGAAGATTTCAATGTAAGAAGAGTTTGTGCAAGAATGGAAAGAATTACACAGTGCTCACACCAAGACGTAACATTTTCAAAAAGGACAGATATGTAAGAGATTTTGCAAATAGGACATCAGGTATCATCCTTCCAATTTAACATAATGATATTTGTCTTGCCAAAAATGTAGGTGAGTCAGAGTGTGCCAGCTCAATAACCTAATCATTGTAATGCATTGCTGTCATAATAGCTTTCTGAAATAACAAGGTGACACAAAGAAATGTGCCACAGATAAAAAAACCTCATCTTACCTGCATCAAAGAAGCTGGGATTGTTTTTTTCAGGAGGAAGAAAGTTTTGTTTGGTTTTGTTTGGTTGGGTTTTTTTGTTTTTTGTTTGTTAGAGTTTGGGTTTTTTGGGAGCTTTTTGGGGGTTTTTTGTTTGGTTTGGTTTTGGTTTTTTTTTTTTTTTTTCACTTGTTTTTCTTTTTTTCATTTGGTCACTTATTTCAAAGAAATTCCTTAAGAAAAAGTCAGACAAATAGTGTAAGTGTCTTGACTTCAGTGAAGCTAAGAAATACTAACTGAATTCTACTGAAGTAGGAGAAAATTGATAGTAGTGTTTAGGCATGAACAGATATTAGACATGAAAAAAATATTACACCTACCTTTAAATACCCAAGTACTCTTAATCACAATTTAAAAATATATTCTTCTCCACAAAAGTCTAAAAAAATTAGAAACCAATATTGTAATATCTGTTTTAAGATTTGGATATATTTTTAAAAAGAAGCATTTTCTTTACTTTATAGCAGAAGCTCTTAGGAGCCATAGTGTAAAATTATTTACTTGTGGTAAGAGCCACTGCACAAACATATACGTACATCTATATATATATATATATATACACACACATATATGTATATATATAATATAAATACTTTGGTCATAAGAAGTAGGCATTTACTTTCTTGAATTTTGCTGCCAAAATTGCTTGGTTTAAGGCTATTTTATCCTTCAGATTTCACAACCTGTTTTCTTGATTCCTTCATTTCAAAATGGTGGTAAGAGCACACTAAATACTTACTAAATGGTTGCCTTAGTTCCCCAACATCCAGATTCCCAAACACACCACAGATGTCCTGCCACAAAAAATATTTGTTTTCTTAAGACTGCACAAATTGATTTTAGTCATGCTTTTAACAGAAGATAACAGTCACTGAACTCTGCAAGTTCCCTATCATTTTTTTTGGTTTTTTATTAAACAACTGTTTCATTTGAACGCCCAAGATACATACAAAGTAACAGAGAACAATGAAAAGGTAGAGCTGAGCATAAGGCATCATCAGTTACTTCAAATGTCAAAAAATCTAGGTTTGTTGTCCTGATTAGTAATATTATGTTAGTAAAAAGTCAACACATTGCTTCTAGATTGCAATCTAGTTTAAAAAAAAAAAATCAATAATCAATGGGGAAATAACTCAAAATCAAAGGCTTACAAGCTCTTGTCCTGCTGAGGTATTTCAACCACCCCAATACCTACAGTAAAGGTCACACAGTGAGCAATCCAGGAGACTCCCAGAATACATGGAGGATAACTCCTTAAGACATGCAATAGATTCCCCTACTAGAAGGCATGAAAGATTGGACCTGGTGGTCACCACTGCAAGCGAGCCATTTGGGAACACCAAGAGTGGAGGCAAGCCTGGACTGAAGCAGAGACTCACTGGTGGAGTTTGTAGACCTGAGGGTGAGGTGAAGAGGAAAGAAAGTCTTGAACTCTATGAAAGCAAATTTCCATCGCTTCAAGGAGCTATGCAAAAAGACCCCAGGAAAACAGTCCTCAGGGACAAGCACGCAGAACAGGCCTGGCAGATCTTTAAGGACCCATTCCATAGATCATAAGATCCAGCAATCCCCAGTAGCAAGAAATCAGGCAAGGAAGGCCGGAGATCAGAATGGGTGAGCGCAGACCAGCGGTGAAACTAAAGGATGCAAAGCAAATGAAAACGTGGTAGAAGCAGGAACAGATTTTCAAGGAAGAGCATATGGAAGCAGTCCAGTTATATAAGGATGGTGGACTTGGCAGTTCTGGGTTTATGGTTGGATTTGATGATCTTGCAGGTCTTTTCCAACCTGAACAAGTCTATGATCCTATACAGTTGCCATGCCCTTCTCCATGATATTTGAAAAGCCATGGTGGTCAGGTGAAGTCTCTGGTGAGAAAAGAAAGAGAAAAACCACATCCATTTTTAGAAGAGGTAGCAAGGAGGATCCTGGGAACCACCAACCTGTCAGCCTCCTCTCTGTGCCTGGGAAGATTCTTCTAGATGTCGTGCTAAGGCACATGAAGGACTGGGAAGTGACTTGAGACAGCGAGTATGGCTTCACCAAGGGCAACTCCCACTCACCAACCCACTGGCCTTCTACAATGGAATGACTCCATCAGTGGACAAGGGAAGAGCTATGGACTTCATCCCTCTGCACCTCTTTAAAGCCTTTTACATGGCCCACCCCAACAGAGCTTGTTCTAAAGTGGAGAGAGATGGATTTGATGGGTGGACTGTTCAGTGGACAAGGAATTAGTTGGACAGTCACATCCGGAGGGTAGTGGTCAATGGCTCAGTGTCCTGATGGACAACAGTGACAAGTGGCGTCCTTCAGGGGTCCATATTGGGATTGGTGCAGTTTAATGTCTTCATTAACAGCACAGATGAAGGGATCAAGTGCACCCTCAGCAAAGTTTCAGATGACACCAAACTGAATGGTGCAGGTGATACACCTGAAGGATGGCATGCCATTCAGAGGGACCTGGACAACCTTGAGAAGTGGGCCATGGGAACCTCGTGCAGTTTAGCAAGCGCAAGTGCAAGGTGCTGCACCTGCGTCAGAGCAACGCCCAAAACCAACACAGGCTGGGAATGAAGAGATGGAGAGCAGCCCTGGGGAGAAGGACTTGGGGTTGCTGGTGGGTGAGAGGCTGGACATGACCCAGCCATGTGCACTCCCAGCCCAGAAAGCCAAAGTGTCCTGGGCTGCATCCAGAGCAGCGTGGGCAGCAGGGCCAGGGAGGGGATTCTGCCCCTCTGCTCTGCCCTGGTGAGACCCCACCTGGAACACTGCATCCAGTTCTGGGGTCCCAGCACAGGAAGGACATGGACCTGTTGGAGTGAGTCCACAGGAGGGCCACAGAAACAACTAGGGGGATGTAGCAGCTCTCCTATGACTAAAGGCTGAGAAAACTGGCATTGTTCCGCCTGCAGAAAAGGCTCTGGGATGACCTGGTTGTGGCCTTCCAGTAACTAAAGGAGGTTTATAAGAAAGATGGGCACAGACTTTTTATCAGGGCTTGTTGAGATAGGACAAAGGGTAATAGTTTTAAACTAAAAGAAGGTAAATTTAGGCTTCATGTAAGGCAGATGTTTGTCACAATAGGGGTGATGAAATACTGGAGGAGGCGCCCAGAGAGGTGGTAGATGCCCTCTCCCTGGAACCATTGCAGGTCAGTTTGAATGGGGCTCTAAGCAAACTGATCTAGTTGAAGATATTCCTTATTGCAGGGAAGTTGGAGTAGATGGCCTTTAAAGCTCCCTTCGAACTTTATTATTCTATAATAAAGTAGCTTGTATTTGCATTTTCTAAGTCTGCTTAGAAAATTAAATTCTTAACTGTAGCCAAAACAATGCTTAAAAAAGCTGCATCACTGTGAGATCACGCAGGAAAATGAGTATGTGAAGTTATAAAACAGACACATGACCTTCTCATAAGAACCTGGAAGTATTCCCAAGGTGATTAATGCTTACCGGTTTAGCAAGTGAAAGATTAGGGGATTGTAATACTGATATTGGATGGTTAGGCACAGAGATGAATGTGTTAAATACTGTACTGCTAAAATGAACAGCTTCAAAATGCATTGATTCCAGTTCAGCATAAAGATTTATTTTTTAAAGGTGTAAATTACACATTCAAAGCAATGAAACTGTAAAAAATATACATACCTTTCCACTGTTAGGCAGTACTGTTAGTAGGCAATACCTTCATTTTGACTAACGCAGTCAAAAGCAAGTAATTCAGCTGTACTGAACATGGCACCTACATAAATGAAACATCCATACCTAAACTAAACTTCAATCCAGTAACTCAGAAATTGTTAACTCCTCAAAAATATCTTATCCCTGGCTCTCAGTTCTAACTTGTTCTAACAGTGCAACACACGTCACATTATCCAGCTATTGCACAGTCCTCCACAGAACAGCGTGATTAAGAATGATTTTATCCTTTAGCATTGCATGTTTTTAAAAGTTGCTGGGATTATTTCTTAAAAGCAGGTCAAAAATAAAACCCTTATTTGGCCAACTGTTTTTAAATTTACCTCCCATGCAGGGAAACAGGAGAATGTGCTTTCAACCTGTTGAACACTTCTGGTATAACAACACCCTAAAATGTTATCATTTTACAGTTCTATGTTGGACAGAAACAAAATGAAATTAAATAAAATACATTTATACATGTCTGAAGATACTGTTTTATGAAGCAATATTTCCAGCCATTTGAGAATACTCTACTGTCATAACCAATACTCAATTTCCTCTAACCTGTAAAACATTATCTGAAGGGCAATTCAGTAGTACTGAATTCAAACAGAAGTGACAGACTGTAGTCAGCTATCTTTGAGATGTAGAGACCTGTAGCACTTCCGTTTTACATTATCAGCAAAGAGTGCCTGTTACACTTCTGTAGAAGTGATTTTACATTTATGAGCTGTCAAAGCTGTAATGTGTTAATAAGTTCAAAGTCAAGAAATATATAATGATTCATCACATGACATATAATGAGGCAATTAAGAGAAATTTAAATGATGCTACAAAAATTCTCTATTTTATTCAAAGATGCAGTTGATTACAAAATGACCAATGGTCCACAAAACATGGCTGATAGGTCTAAACATCTTCATTTCAATCATCATTAAATGTTAGATAATTAGTCCACAAATTAATTTTTAAGTTACCAAAACTTACTCAAAAGGCATGTTAATAAAGCCTGTTCTTATAGGCTACATAATACATTAAGGAATATAAATATTCATAGAAAGAAGAATTCATTATTCATTATACTACTCCATTTACAAGATTGTTGTCCTTTGTGATGAGGTATCTATTAGAGACAAAAGAAATCATCATCTGCTGCCTCACCAAGGTCATTACACGCTACTGCATAGTAATGAATGCTCCACCAGCTTATGATGATTTTATGAAAGTGCTTTAAAGTGAAATTTTACATTTATCCACTGAAAGAACACCTACGTATAAGTCCATTATTAGAAATTCTATTTCAACACAAGCAAGATGCATTTAAATGACATCCTGGTGCTTCAGGTTTTAAGTGCTTGACAAAGCAACCTTAATTGTTTAATAGATAGGTGCTGTTTGCTCTGTATATATGCTTTTAATTCACTGCCAAATGAAGAATCATTTTAGAAAGTAAACTAATTCAGCAGTTTCCAGAATCAAGTTTCAAAGAATAATTTAAGAAGGATTTCCAATTAAGTACAGTTGCTTCCTTTTGCTCTACTGACAGTAATTTAATAACACGCCATGATAACTGAATCTAGTGCAGAGCTTAAAAATGCCCAAAATGCAACTCAAGCCTTGTCACACAAATTTGTCCCAAAATTTGGTAGACACCTAACATTGCCACTAGGGAGCAAAACACCAGTGGAAGTAATCTCTAGACTGAGCAGCAGGTGATGTACAGATCTAGCCTTGAGCAGGATCATGGTCGTAAGATTTATCACAAATTTCGTTATGAATTCCTGTAGTAACATATTGCACAATCTCTCCATGACTGTTCCAGTCACATCACTCTATTACTCTTCTACGCCTGTAAAGGCACACAGACTGCTTAATAGCAGTTGGCAGTTTTTTAAACAGCATACTTGAGGAGGATACAGCTTTCCTAAAAAGGATCCAGATTTTATTATATAATACACAAAAGCAAAAATAAGTTCCATCAGGTTTTGAAACATTTTTACATTCCTTTAATGTTTTCACATCAGACATTTATTATAAGCCATATTAACCTGACCACATTTCATTAAATGGTCTTTTTATGCTGAAGGATTATTTTAACTGACCTATATACAAGGAGAAGCAATCCATAACAAGGGAGATAAATCTTTTAATTTTTATACTGATCTCAGAAGTGTATTGTTTCATAGCAGTGTCTCCATTTCGTTCTTCTGTCTCACTGTACTCTAGAGGGAGGTTACTACTACAGCTATGGTAATTTGTACAGCTATGGTAGCATCTGCTTTCATTTCAAGAGATGATGTATATCCCAGTTATATAGCAGATCTAAAAAAAAAATGGAATTAACCTGAGTAATTCTCAGTAACTAGGCTATATTTAAGAGGGGGTTTGTAACAGATCACTCTATCCTTTCTAAAACAACTTTAAAATACTATTCTTTTTAACATAGTTTTGCATTTCTTATCAGAAAGTGATCAGAATGGATAGAATAACTTTCAATAACTTTTAAATAACTTCCAATTAGCAAAAAGCTTAAAAAAAGTAATAAGTAAACTGCTTCAGCAGAGTCAGCTCTTAAAACATTTATGTGTTTAACGTTTGTGTGATTTAAAATGTAAGTCTGAAATACATGGCAGCACTAAATACAAGAGTCACATCCCTGCTCTTGTGTATGACTACAGTTAGGGAAGATTACTTACTGTAAGTTTCACACAGACAGTAATTTATAATTGATACATATACAGACATTTGCTGTCCCTAACAGCTAACCAGTCACCAAAGGACACCAGAGGACAATGTGGAAAATAAACAGCTAGAGAATGTATTACTCAAAGCACTCAGTAATGATGAAGTTGGATCAGCCATCTGTACTTAAAAATGCAACAGCTGGCATTTAGAATAACCACCTGGGACACATACTGATGTCAATAGCAGATAAGCCCTTTCAAACAATTTAAGAGGGGCTCAGCTCTGAAAAAGAGAAACCTTACTTGATGTGCTCATTGAAAGAGCTGAAAACAGGAAAGGAAAGGAAAAGGAAAAGGAAACGGAAAAGGAAAAGGAAAAGGAAAAGGAAAAGGAAAAGGAAAAGGAAAAGGAAAAGGAAAAGGAAAAGGAAAAGGA